>JAFVLL020040537.1:0-26800 GCA_021397915.2 Tor tambroides
CCTATATATATATATATATATATATATATATATATATATATATATAATGAAAACAAGAAGATATAATAGAAACAAAGAATAGGGAACTCTAGTGTTATAGGGTCTTTTTTTAAATAAAAATTTAAAAATAGAGAATGCTAGTGTTAGAGGGTCATTTTTTACAATAAATAAAAAGAAAACAAGTAGTTAGGATAGAAATAGAATAGAGAGTGCAAATGTTAGAGGGTCAAGTGTTGTTTTTTATAAAAAAAAAAAAAGAAAACAATAAGATGAAACAGTTAGAATAGAGAATGCTAGAGTTAAAAGGGCAAATGAAGACGGAAGAGATGTGTTTTTAGCCATTTCTTGAAGATGGCTAAGGACTCAGCTGCTCGGATTGAGATATTTAAATTATTAAACTAAATGTAACTGAAAGATAAAACACACTAACAATGTGATCAGCCTGAAGGTAACCTTTAAATATCTGCATCTTTTCTGTATCAACACTTCTAATAGAGAGAGATATTTAAATGTCATTGTTCTTATAAAATCAAAATTGATTGATTGATTGATTGAAAATCTTGTGTTGACGTTCATACTGTTAAATAACTGCATAATAAAATCTGAGTGACCTATACATGAGGTCATTCAGAGATTCCTGCGTGATTTAGCAAGCATCTCTCGCTTTTATTATCTTCTAAAGGAAAATGACACATTACTTATTTTTAGCTGACCATTTTTGAACCTCATTATGGACATCTGCATGTTCTTTCTAGGGTGAAGAGGTCACCTATAAACTTGTGTGTACATTTCCGATTTGTAAACAACTGTGGCATATCATAATACACACCAATAATAATTCTGGCATAGAGATGCTTATTTAGTGTCATCTATTGTTCATCAAAGCTAATAACAGAAAACATCACGTAGGGTGAATCTTCACTCCGTGCCCAAATGTGAAAGGAGGAAAATGATAAAATGAAACCACTCATCTCCACTGACCAAATTATTTTGGATTCAGACAAAAGTCATGTGCTTCATAACAATCGCCGGATTTTGTGCAAATCAAATCTTTGGCTATTTTCCTGTGTATAGCAAATACAGCTGACCCCTCTCTCCTTTTCAATAGGCGCGGGGTGATGTGCGCTGGGCCCTCGTGAAAACCACTGCTGTCCAGTTTAAACCATTCCCAAGAATCCTGGGAATTCAACTGTGTACCCGAGCACTGGGAAACCGACAACCAACTGTGACACCAGATCAGTCAGGTCAGCCAGCGGACCATCATAAACCTATTCGTGAAACTGTGGGCGCTTGATCTCTTGGGTTAACACGCTCAAACTCTTTTGATGCGCCTTTGTGCACAACTGTCAAATACTGTGTGTTTAAATATATAAGAATAATTTGACCCCACTCGTCTTGTTAGTTTTTAATCTGTTACACTTTTGTTGATTTCATTTAAAATCTGAATATAGTTTAGTAATGAAAGCCTATATAACTGTTTGATGTAGGCTCAAAGTCAACCAGAAACGACAGACATCACTGCCTGCACACAGCGATCGGCTTTTCAGCTATTTATTTATTTATGTCAAAAAAAAAAATCTTAACTTTTTGACGCAGTTACCGCTCGCTCCGCTCCGCGCCGACATTTAAACCCAGAGCTAGTAGGTCGATAGAAAAAATTAATTAGCAACGCCGGCTTACCTTTACTCACTCAAACACATCAAACACACCTGCCTGTAATTGTCAAGTGCTCCTTCAGATCCTAATTAGTTGATTCAGTTGTGTTTGATCAGGGTTGGAGCTGAACTCTGCAGGAAGGTAGATCTCCAGGAACAGGGTTTGGCACCCCTGCTCTAACACAACCACCAATTACATCCAAACAGAGTGGCATATTATTATTATTAATTTAATATTCGAATGGATAAATTAATTAATAGCCAACATAAAGCACAATGTTTTGAGTGGATTGCTATACAATCAAAGTAGTATCATTGTTTGTACTCAACTGAAATTCGTAGGAAATGGAAATGCTATAGATAAGGCAAAAATGTTGGCTAGCTGTTCTAAAAAAGTAATCATGCGATTTTTCCCCCTCTTTATTAGATATCTAATAGGCTTTTAAATTAATTTGTGCTTAACGATCTATTAGCCTAATTAGTCCTACTGCTCTGTAGAGGTTCATGTTTCCCCCGTTTTTTATCAGACTGCAGAAAATACCCCGACCCCCCTCCCCACAAATATTTCCACTCCCACTGAATTTCGTGAAGTTGTTTTGTAAATTTGTTTGTACCAGACTACGTCTACAAAAATGTGTAATTCATTTTTTAATTTATTTTAATTGATTAACTTCAATTATTGGTTAAAACAAAACGTAAAGGCAATATTAATTCATGTTTTCTAATTTTGTATTGTGATACAGTCATAACTGTATTAAGTTTACATGTAATTTTGCAGTTGTCCAGCAGGTGGATGCACATGTCCGTGTCTATACGATGCACTTTAGCTCTTTACTCCATAGACTACCTTTGTAACGATGCTTTTGAGAAACGGCCCTTAACTCTAAGATTCGTAAGATTATTTCTATGATCTGATTAGGCTCATGATGTTTTTAGGAAAAGTAGATATGAACCAAGCAGTAGCCTAATTGTGTAAAAGTACATTCTTAAAAATAAAGGTTCCGAAAGGGTGTTTTTGCTGTGATGCCATATAGAAGAACCATTTTTGGTTCCCCAAATAACTTTTCAGTGAACGGTTCTTAAATGAACCATTTTGAAGAACATTTTAAAAAAAAAAAACTAACGAAACTTTTTCAACTATAGGCTAGAACTTTTTCTGCATTTCAAAGGTTCCATGGATGTTCAAGGACTATCGATGCCAATAAAGAACCTTTATTTTTACGAGGCTATAATCTGAACAAAATAATCACAAGAATATGTTTATGCTATATAATATATAAAATATTAAAATATCATTTTTTTAAATTTTAAAATTAGTATTTATAACGTTAAGCAAAAAGTAAGTCCCAATAAAGCTGATTGACAATCGATTGACAATTCAGCACTTCATTAACAGACGGCGACCCTAAAGTTGTTGTTTTTATAATATAATTACTATATTACTAACCTAAAGGTAAAATAAATGGTTTCTAAATTATTGCAAATATGGGAAAGGTTTCAATGGATTACTATTATTATTATTAACTAAATTAGGATAATTGAAAGGGATTGTTGTTGAATGTATTTGGCTATATGATCTTTGTCCTGTAGATGAACTGTTTTGTGATCACCTGTGATCAACCCCGTTAGAAAATTTAAGAAGTTTTTTTGTGACAACATTCCCCGATGCGCTTTTTGGGGACACACAAAATAGCCTACATAGATACTTTTAAAGGGGGCCCACCTTTACTCCCACTGGCCCTGAGCATCCTGCATGCGGGCGTATTTTGTGATACACACCTGGCACCTGAAAATGATTGTAGTAGCAGACGGATGGGGGTGAGAAGACATGAAAACTATAAACAGTCATTACAGGATATATTCAATCAACGAACAACATTGTATACCACCTTCTCAATATAATAGTTAATGTTCTTCGTCTTCTTCAGTTGTTGTTGTTCTTCTTATTAAAAGTAAAGTGAATTGTGTATAGGAATTTCTTAATGTATATGTCCATATATTCGTGCAGTCCCAAAAATTCTTATCCAAGCTAAAACTGAGTCTGGCCTTTATCGTCAACTCGACGAATACACTAAGAAAAATATAGGCCTAATGCATTTTTTTTTAACCGGGAACTTTAAAACACTGTTTACTTAACTTTAGTAGCCTACATGACAAAATATGTGTTCCAGAAACACTGAATGAATCAGACACACTCCTTATGTTCCAGCCTTATGCTTCGCGAACAGAGGAAGTCGGTTAACACTTTATAATAACTTAAAATAATTATTAAGAAACATAATCGTAAAATCTATTTATCAAAGTTTCATTACATGTCTAATTATTTCAATGTAGATTAACTATAATTTAATAAACATTAGATATTATGTGAAAATGTTTGGTAGGCTAATGATGTATGACATCAAAAGGGGTTATTTTGTTTGCGTAGACGTTTCTTTATTTTATGTACAACTAAATAGTTCAAAAACATGCATTTTATTTAACTGTAGTATAACGAGGCTTCGACTGTAATCAGTTTCGATTATCGTCGTTTTGACAAGTTTTTTTCAGACGAGCATATTCAACTGTCTAGTTAAGAAATGCACAGACAAACTTGCATTGCATATTACAGCAATCGTGTACTTCTAGTAGCCTATATAAAGATGTTTTATAGACAGAAAATAAAAAGCGACAAAATGCGAAACTATTCATAAATGAAATGGGGCCTATCTAGCTGTTAAAAATATGTTAAAATTGTTAACTGTTGACACCACATGCGGGAAATAGTTTTGAATAACATAAACACAACAATATTTTGTCATTTTTGTATTCAACAGTGCTAAATATTTACAACTTCAGCAAAATAATTTGTCCCAACAGATTACGCAATTTTCCCCTCATCTACAGGCTCCATTTTGCTTTACGTGCTCGCATAAAAACGACTGTTTTCATAGCTTTGGAATAGCTTACGTTGCACGCAGAGAAATTTTATTATTATAGATTTTTTTTATATTATTAGGAAATTCTTTTCTTGTAACTTATCTCGCATAACTATTAAACTCTAAATTACACGCCTGTATAAACGTAAAATAGGTTAAATAATTAGTGGAAGGCCAGAACTGTAATTGGCTGTACTCCTAAAAAAATCATCTTGTTTTAAAATAATAATAATAATAATAATAATAATAATAATAATAATAATAATAAATGCCGAATTATACCGTATAAATTATAAAATCCAAAACAAGTGTTAAGTTCACAAAGTGTTTATTAAAGAATAAAAACTAGACCTACTTAAAAAAAAATAGGGGAAAAAAAAGATTGAAAGTGCTAGTTAAACATGGCCCCAATGTGTCATATACGTTAAAATTATATATATATTTTTTACAAAGTACAAAATTCCAAACTGGCAGTCACGTGCTCTGACCCCTATGAGACCCTTAAACACTTAAACAAGAGGCCAAAACACAGGTGTATACGCTTCGGTTTGTCTACCTGTCCAAAGCTCCACTGTATCCTTACACATTCAAAAGCGGATAGAAGGAAAAAAAGGGTTCAGAACCCAATACTTCACTCCAGAGGCATTGACAGAATGGATTCAGGTAAACATGAATTGTAATTCCATGATGATTATACCTTCAATCTGCTGGCAATCCTCTCATCTGATTGAGCTGTTTATACACATTCAGAACATAAATGTCCACGAGTCTCCTGTGAAGGAAAATGTGATCTTTAGTCCCTGCATCATGCAGGCTACTCGCCCTGAAAGCTCGTTGAGGGCTCCAGCAAAAGTGTTTTCTTCTCATCAGTCTTAAATCAGCAGAATTTCATGAAATGTCTTTATGTATTTTTTTTTTTTTAAATCGATGGACCTTGTTTTTATTGTCTTTTTGTATGTTGATCTGTCTTTGGTCCCATGACACCCGAGCTATATATCAATCCGCGCGTGTAGTGCGGAGTGTTTGCTCTCGTGATCCCAGTAAGAGCAATGCATCATGGAGAGTTCTCCGGGTTGACGCGAACAAGCAAACTGCAGCCCTGTTCCGTTACCGGTAGACACCGGAGGGGGTGCAGCCGTGGCGGGACTTAGCTGCTGTGCGTGCGGGAGCGCATGAGGGTGCGTGTGATGATGGTGGAGATGATGGTGGCTCATGCCGTTGTAAGCGTTCACCATGCCCGGGAGACCTGTGCTCTGCGCCCGCGAGTACGGATTGTACGAGGACGGCGCGGACAAGCCTTTCACGTTAACGGGACTTAAGTTCCCACTGCTAATCTGACAGGAGGTATACGGCATTGGCGCAGGAGACCATGAGTTATTGATAAACCCTGACTGCAGGTATTTGGGCGGGGAGAGGTAACCGTACCCGTCACCGCCGAAGAGAGATTTGCCAGGCTGGAAATGGGTCGGTGGAGGCCTGAACGGTCTCTTCATGCGTCGCCTTCGCCGGTAGTTGCCCTTTTCGAACATATCCTCGCATGCCGGGTCCAGGGTCCAGTAGTTGCCCTTTCGCTCGCCGCCGCCCTCCCGAGGCACCTTGATGAAGCACTCGTTGAGTGACAGGTTGTGTCGGATGCTGTTCTGCCATCCTTTTTTGTTCTTCTCGTAGAAAGGAAACTTACCGATGATGTACTGGTAAATGCCTGACAGCGTCAGACGTTTCTCTGAGCTCTCGCGGATTGCCATCGCGATTAAAGCCACGTAGGAGTACGGTGGTTTCTGGGTCGGGTCGGATTTGTCCGGTCCTTTCTCGGGAGGGGTTTCCTCTTTTGTCCGGTCTTTCTCCGCTGAGCTCGAGGTAGTGTCCATGAGTATCATGCCGTTATCCTCTGGGCCTGGGTAGGTGGACATCATTGCGCATGCACGCAAACCTACACCAAAACAAAACCGTGGACTAATAAAAACAGCTCAGCAATGCAAAATTGTCTCGATGACAGTCTAAATCGTCAGACTACAATCATGTAAAGAGTTTCTTCCTTCTTTTTTTTTTGTATCTCTGCAGCTTAATGTCAGCGTTAAAGGTTTTACAAAGTTCTTGCGCTTCAGAGTTTCTCCTCAACTAGATACGGAGAAGGAGGGCAAATTGTGGTTTGGTTTCTTCTTAAGCCCGCCTTTTCTTTCCTTCACACACTCCCTCACATTCACACATATTTGATGCGGTAGGACATAAGCTTCCTGATTCGTATGCTCGAAAGCGATTTATCTTTTTTGCTTCATACCCTCTAAATTCTGAACTGTGTCTCTCACCACAACAATTGAACCAACAACTGGAAACGGACACAGTTTTAGAAGACATAATTAGTTCATATAACAGGTGCAGGAGCCGAACTGTTATACAAGGTTCTGCGCAGTCAAACCACTTTTAAAATTAACCAGCCTTCGTCCTCAAATAGAAAACGCGATTTAATGAAAATGAATTAAAAACTAATATTTAAAAACGATATGACAAACTGTTATTTTTCCTAATATTTTAGTAGTTATATTAGTAGGCTAGTTAAAACTGCTATCACTACTACTACACCTATATAGAATAATATACATGTATATATATATATATATATATATATATATATAATATCTTCCTTTTGGATTAACTTGAACCTATCTGACATATAGACCATTCCTGTTTTCCTACAATGTTGCTTTAACTTGACTGTTTTCATTTATTTTGTCTTAAATATCATTATGTGACTATGTAGCACTCTTTATTGTGTAGCACTGTATATTTGGCTCTTAATTGTTTTACATTCTTGTATATTTTGTTAGTTATTCCCAAGATATTTTTGGACTAATCTTAGCATTTGATTTGCGTTAAAGCTGCCGGTTCTGCTCATATCCACTTATAAGCATGTCGCCAAGAGAGTGTTAGTAAGAAAGTGGCCATCGTAAGGTGTTAGTCAAGAACATGGGCCCAAATGTAAAGGATAATGTGACAAATCACTCATATGGGATCTGTTTTAGTGGATCACATTGCGCCACAATATTTATCTCCATTACTCAGACTAGCTCGAGTGTGTGTGTGTGTGTGTGTGTGTGTGTGTGTGTGTGTGAGTGTGAGTGTGATGTAAGGGTCTGGATCTGAATAAACTGATTGTAGACAATCACATATCACATCATCATATCATATCAGGCATATCACTGTATATAGCTAAAGAACCTGCGTCTTCCAGCACCAACCATCTGTGCATAACTGATTTCTGGAGACAAATAATTGGCCTACGTGAATGTAGCCCACTTAAATGCAGGTTACATATTAACTGCATGTCTAGTTTAAATGTAATAACTACATATTTTATTAATGATGAAATTAATTTCTCAATAAATTTTGGCCGGTTTATTAAAACCGTTTTTACACTTACTTATCCAACCAAACACAACATAATTCAGTTCTACAGTGCGGATGCGACCATCTAGATAAGTGTATTGGCGTAATTCTCCGCCTGCATCTGTGTTTTTTTTTAAAAAAGGTTTTGTTTTGTTTTGTTTTTTTGTTTGTTTTTTTTTACAGGTCAGTTGCTGCCAGGTTTTTAATGAGTATTGGCCACTTGCCTAGAACACAAGAAAAGCACCGCTGGACCTGGCAGCTTCTTACGGATGCTCTACTGAGCGAGCAATCCACGTGCTGGTTGATAAAAGCTACAAGTTAAGAGCTTGAGAGCGCAGCATACAGGATAACATGTTCTCCGACATCACAGTGATGGGATAAAATACAGCATGATTCAATTCCATGAGGTGTGGAAAAAATAGTATAAAATAATAGCCCAAAATTATAAGTTATTCTATTAAAAGTATATGTGTTATAAAGTATTATAATTGAGTATAATATACTTATAATATACTATGACATCCACACAAATTCACTATACCCAAATACAACTCAGTTCACCTTTAACCAGTGACGTAATTCTGCTAAAATTTGCAAACACGCTCATTCCATACCAAGATTATTAAAGCAAATATTAGTTAATTAGGGTTAAGTAGCCTATTTACCGTCTGAGGAAATTAATGAGAAAATCTTCTAGAGGTTATTTAGAGTTGTTGAAATTAGTCAGTTGAACGCCCCTATTTATTCATTAGAAATCACAGGTAGCGTACTATTTTAAAATTGTGTTAAATAATCAAAATAACATTAATGTCTCTAGAATCTCAGTATAACTTTTTTTTTTTTAATTCTTGATCACAGACCTATGCAATTGAAATTAACTAATTATAATAAATATTCTCGTCCGTCCGACTTCGATTTCTTTTTCTTTTTTCTCTTCTTATAGCCTATATATAAGAAAAACAATAGTAAAAAAGTTTTTCAGCTGGTTGAATATAGGTAGCTAAATGACAAGCAATTGGTCTTAAAAATAATACCGTCATGACATTTCAGGAATGTTTTACTGTAATTAGTTAATAAGCTAAACAAAGATTTAGTTTCACAAAGTATTCTCCGAAACAATTAACAAATCACATATTTTCCACCAAGAAAAGGAAAAACATATTTTTCTTTTAAAATAAATATGCACACTATTCATCAGATCCTAGTTGTAAAAACTCACCGGGGTTGTTAGCCCTCACCACGAGCCAAAGATTGTGAAAGATAGCAATAAAAATGCTCTTTCAGGTGTGAACAAGATCCATCGTTTGTTACAGGCTCAGTGAGGAAAAGAATAGCGAGTATGTGTGGAGAGGGAAGGAAGGAAGAGGGAGGAGAAGGAGAAAAAGGAGAGAAATGTAGAATGCATTAGTTTGTAGTGCGAGCTTAAGCATATACTCTGAAAGACAGAAATTCCCGTTCCCCGCACTTTCTGAAATCGGGTTGAGACATGAGGTTTCACTCTATTTTGTGGACTTTTCATAGACTTCCATTGTTTTTAGGTTAATGATCTTTTCTTCTGCTTAACCCAACCTAGTTAGAATGTATTTTAGTAAATATGGGCAATAATTGTAATGCAAGTGGAAAGTGAGTGTAAGGAAGCACTCATTTGACTCATGATGTTCTTTTTAATAAAAAAAAAAGTAAGGTATGGCTAAAGAAATGTTCTGATTAATTTTTTAATTTTTTTTTGTGCATGCAAACACAATCATTGTTTCAAATGTATAAAAGTCTAGATATATGTTTAATATTCATTTTCATCAATGTACCAGTCTTTAAAAAAAAAACTGTTAATTGAGATCAGTTGAAGTCTTAAATAACAAAGCTAACATTTGCAAACTTTTTCTTTAAATATGAGTAATTATCACAAAAAATCTGTTGATGTGCTTAGATCATTTTCTTCTTTAAAGGGGAAATACAGACAGGGAGCAAAATGTACATGCAGAGATGTGAAAATGGAGGAACAGAAAGAGGGATTAAGAGGGAGAGATGTTCTCCTGCTCCTACTGAGACAGGTGGAGAACATCAAAGGAACACACAAATACACACACACACACACACACACACGAACAAAAGTCTGTGTATGTGTGATCAGTCTACAAAAATTTAAAATCAAAATAATGTTGTACATTAAAATAAAATGAAAACAAAATAAACATACTATGATGTTAGCATATTATTTTATAACACACAAATGCATTTACACGCTTGAAGAGAAAATGACAGTTTCACAGTTGACATGTTTAAATCCTGTAAGTTAATGGACAAAAAATGTGTAGGTTTAACTCAGGTGAACAAAGTGTTTGTATGATGGGGCGGTCTTTACCTGACACCCCCATGCCCTGCAGTTGCCAAGCTACCAGAGAACGTTCTTGGCAGTACAAAAGCCTACATGTGGGTGGCTATGAATTGTGGGAGATCTTATCGCATCATGTCTCCATGACAGCAAGAGACGTTAATGCAGCCATGACACTGCAACCGTGTCACACAGCTGTTTGACTTTTTACTGTTCTCTTCATCTCCTCATCTCTCTTACACTCATCATGCATTCATTTGTCATCTTAATAATTCATATAGCTTTCTCTCTGCTAAAAGTGTCTCGTTTTGGATCTTGACACACAAAAGGGTGCCTATAATGGTTGTGATACAATATAGGTGTGAAAATATTGACATTGACATAATACAGAATTAACATTCAGAGCATTGAAGCACTGGAGATGTAGTAAAACAGTGTGACAAACAGCAATGATTCATTCGAGCATGTGGAAGTGAGTGTGTAAAATGTATTTGTGAAGTGTTATAGTTGTGCATCTGGTTATAAGTGTTCTTATTTATTTGCACATGTGATTGAAATGGTGTGTGTGTGTGTGTGTGTGTGTTTGTGTGTGTGGTCTTTGCACACAGTGTGGAGTAGCTTCCTGCAGGAAAGGAAAAGTAAAACAGGACGTCTTCAAATCCGCAGGGAAAAGGTTTCAGAACCTGTCTCAGACCTCCACACACCATCTTTTATTCACTACATCCCTCCATCATTCTGTCTAGATCTTTCCAAAAACGCAATATGTTCAATATATTCTTCATATACATTTATCTTTTCTATTATGGCTTGTTTTCATGTCCTGCTTTCATTTATGATAAAACTGTCAAAATATGTTCCAAAGAGTGATGTTCATGTGTACCAGTTTAAACAGAGACTCAAAGTTTGGAGGTTTAAGTATAAAGGTTAAAGTGTGGTTATTAAGGTGTTCCTGGTGATTACTGGGGAAATGCTATAGCTAGAGAATTGCATTACAAAAAGAAAT
Source organism: Tor tambroides (assembly GCA_021397915.2). Taxonomy (NCBI): domain Eukaryota; kingdom Metazoa; phylum Chordata; class Actinopteri; order Cypriniformes; family Cyprinidae; genus Tor; species Tor tambroides. The sequence goes on from JAFVLL020040537.1 coordinate 11,293, forward strand.
GTTAGTGGGTAAGGGATTTTGAATAAAAATAATATACAGTAACAGTTTTGCCTTTATTAAACACCATAGGACATAAAGCCTCATTTTTGTTGGTGGCTATGGGCTATTACTCTCCATTGTTACATCACAATTAATGTATCTGAACAATAAACTTGACAGATTGGTGTCAGTAACACTTTATTTTAAGGACCAATACTTACTATTAACTAGCATCAATATTACTAGAATGTTGGCTGTTTATTAGTAATTATAAAGCACAGATTAATGCCTTATTCTTCATGAGCATATTTTAGATCCCTTAATCTTACACCATACCTAAACTTAACAACATCCTTACTATTAATAAGCAGCAAATTAGGAGATTTTTTGAGGCAAAAGTCATAGTTAATAGTTAGTTAATAGTGAGAACTGGACCTTAAAATACAGCGTGACCTTGGTGTCTTTATTTATCTAAATATCATCACTCTTGGAACCCTACTTTGTTACTTTAAGACCTGAAACTTTTTGTTATATAAAATGTGTATAGGAATCTTGTGATGATATTTATTCAAAAGAAAAAAAAAAAAAGTTGATGTAAATATCTGTAATATATAGCAAGTCCAAAAAAAAATCCCTTTTTCCTCAGTGCACAAAACAAATAACAGAACTATGAGAAGAGTCCCTGTCCCAAATTTTATGCATTACATCTAAAATATATATTTCTAATCCTCTGTATTAACATTTAAAGTTATTACCCAGGGAAGCATTTTAGGCAACCATGGCCCACAAAGAGGCCATTTATAAATGTGTAAATACTAGCTGTCATATTTCACCAGTGTTGGGGGTAACACATTACAAGTAACATGAGTTATGTAATCAGATTACTTTTTTCAATTAAAGTAACACATTACTTTTAAATTAACAAGAAAATATCTAAGTTACTTTTTCAAATAAGTAACGCAAGTTTTCTGTTATTAAAAATAAATAAACAATCCCAGCCCAGAAAGTACAAAAAGTAATGCAAAAGTAACGTAATGCATTACTTTCCATAAAAAGTAACTAAGTAGCGCAATTAGTTACTTTTTTATGGAGTAACGCAATATTGTAATCATAATGCATAGCTTTTTAAAGTAACTTTCCCCAACACTGTATTTCACAGTGGCATCATTAACACATATAATCTGGGCATCTCTATCATTGTCTTAAAAATGCTTGTAAAAGAAAGGGATAAAAATGCAGCATAAAAGAGTATGTGAAAGAAAGTGTAGGCTGTTTACCTTGTAGAGTAATACTTTAAGAATGTTTAGTGTGAGTGTTTATATGCATAATCAGCCCCAGATGAGAATTGTTTACTGTGGACTCCTGGCAGATGAGAGAATTAACAGGTAATTGTCTAATCCCTGTCAGTCTCTTTGAAATGGGGCTAAAGTTTCATTTGGTGTGGATAATCCTGTCTGGCACTCTAGAGCATAGAGTTTGAAGGATCAGGCTTTGTGTCTCTGCAGCAGAAGATGATAGTTCACATACCAGGAGCATCTCTAGATATAGATGACATCCAGGGCTTAGTCCATTAATGCCATATCTTACACTGTAAATTTCAATATGTTAACATTACCTGAAAAAAGTCTTATTGCCTTAAATAATCTAGTTAAGTTTGCTAAATTCAAGTTAACTCTGAAGCCAACTTATGAAAACTAACTAAAAGTAACCTTAATTAGATTTTTCTGAGGTAATAATTTTGTAAGATTTTTTAAAGTAAAGTTAATTGAAATTTAAAGTTAATGCAAAGCTGTCTACAAGTAAATAGTTTGAACAGGAGTTTCATCTTTTCTATCTGTTTCATCATTTTCTTTTCTTTCTTTCTTTCTTTTTTTTTTTAATCGAGCTATTATTGCTTCTATGAAGTTTTGCTAGAAAAGATAAAATATAAAATAAATAATCAATTCACAGAATATATATCTATCAGCAGCCACATTTGCAGATTCCTCATATACAGGTGCATCTCAATAAATTAGAATGTCGTGGAAAAGTTCATTTATTTCAGTAATTCAACTCAAATTGTGAAACTCGTGTATTAAATAAATTCAGTGCACACAGACTGAAGTAGTTTAAGTATTTGGTTCTTTTAATTGTGATGATTTAGGCTCACATTTAATAAAAACCCACCAATTCACTACCTCAACAAATTAGAATACTTCATAAGACCAATAAAAAAAAAACATTTTTAGTGAATTGTTGGCCTTCTGGAAAGTATGTTCATTTACTGGATATGTACTCAATACTTGGTAGGGGCTCATTTTGCTTTAATTACTGCCTCAATTTGGCGTGGCATGGAGGTGATCAGTTTGTGGCACTGCTGAGGTGGTATGGAAGCCCAGGTTTCTTTGACAGTGGCTTTCAGGTCATCTGCATTTTTTGTTTTCTTGTTTCTCATTTTCCTCTTGACAATACCCCATAGATTCTCTATGGGGTTCAGGTCTGGTGAGTTTGCTGGCCAGTCAAGCACACCAACACCATGGTCATTTAACCAACTTTTGGTGCTTTTGGCAGTGTGGGCAGGTGCCAAATCCTGCTGGAAAATGAAATCAGCATCTTTAAAAAGTTGGTCAGCAGAAGGAAGCATGAAGTGCTCCAAAATTTCTTGGTAAACAGGTCAGTGACGTTGGTTTTCAAAAAACACAATGGACCAACACCAGCAGATGACATTGCACCCCAAATCATCACAGACTATGGAAACTTAACACTGGACTTCATGCAACTTGGGCTATGAGCTTCTAGGACCTTGGTTTCCAAATGAAATACAAAACTTGCTCTCATCTGAAAAGAGGACTTTGGACCACTGGGCAACAGTCCAGTTCTTCTCCTTAGCCCAGGTAAGACGCCTCTGACGTTGTCTGTGGTTCAGGAGTGGCTTAACAAGAGGAATACGACAACTGTAGCCAAATTCCTTGACACATCTGTGTGTGGTGGCTCTTGATGCCTTGACCCCAGCCTCAGTCCATTCCTTGTGAAGTTCACCCAAATTCTTGAATTGATTTTGCTTGACAATACTCATAAGGCTGCGGTTCTCTCAGTTGGTTGTGCATCTTTTTCTTCCACACTTTTTCCTTCCACTCAACTTTCTGTTAACATGCTTGGATACAGCACTCTGTGAACAGCCAGCTTCTTTGGCAATGAATGTTTGTGGCTTACCCTCCTTGTGAAGGGTGTCAATGATTGTCTTCTGGACAACTGTCAGATCAGCAGTCTTCCCCATGATTGTGTAGCCTAGTGAACCAAACTAAGAGGCCCTTTTGAAGGCTCAGGAAACCTTTGCAGGTGTTTTGAGTTGATTAGCTGATTGGCATGTCACCATATTCTAATTTGTTGAGATAGTGAATTGGTGGGTTTTTGTTAAATGTGAGCCTAAATCATCACAATTAAAAGAACCAAAGACTTAAACTACTTCAGTCTGTGTGCTGAATTTATTTAATACATTTTCTCTGGTTTTCACATTTTTGCTTCAAATCAAAGTTTGCAGTGATTTACCCCATAGCTGGCTGGCTTGGTTAATGGCTTATAACTCCTAAACAACACCTTTTTTTTAAAGGGAATTACAATAAGAAACTGCAGAAAACCTAAAGCCACTTATGTTACAAACCAGATGATAAAAATACCCGTTTGCAATTAGCACCGTCCTGTCCAGGTGAAATAATTGTAAGCCAATGATACTGGAACCATTGCAGACTCAAGTTACCAATGACCACTCCCAGTCTGTAACAAATCAGTGGCCATGGGAACAAATGCAATCAGGACTAAACCCAGGTGATGAAACAAGACGTGACATTACATTAGTACATTAGTACTAGTAGGTGCCACCAGTGAGCATCTAAGGAGCAGGCCAAGTCAGCAGTGAAGATGACAATGGGGACCATGGTGGAACTGGCAGAGTGTATGACCGTGGCAATGCTGGAGGGATGGAAATCTATGGCAGAGCTCGCTGAGCCGGTGGATCTGAGACTGAAAGGGAGACAGAGGAGGTGAAGACCAGGGTAATTTTGTAGACTCGGAGGATGAAGGCAGAACCAGAGAAACAGTGGACCAGGGAAGAGCTGGGGGAATCAGAAGACTGAGGTGATGCTGGTGGGACTAGGGACCAGGGACCATAGAGAAGCCAGAGGATTGAAGGAACCAAGTGGTTGCCAGAGGATCGGAGAGGATCAACAGACCTACAGCCAAGGGATCGGAGAGCCACAGTGGAGCCAAGGGCGACAAGGGATAATACCACTCCACATACTCGCAGAAGGTTCCTCAAGGACCATCCCCAGGCAGACAAGCTTTCATCTGCCCATTGAGTCCTGCATAATAGAAAGAGCACAGGGACTCATCGGCATATAGTGTACCATGTGAGCTATGTCGAAAAAAAACAAAAAAAAACGTGTATAGTCCTGCTAGATCCATTTCATGGTTTGGTCTTCTGTCACGGTTGCTTGTAAGGCAAAGAACTTTACATTTAAATGGCTGGTTAGCATTCACTTGAGCATTTTGCAGCGCTTTCAGAGTTCCTCCAAAACCCTCCATCTTCCCCAGCTCCACCTGTATAGATCTGCTATGGGTTATTATGTATGCTATTCCTGCAGCAGCATGTCTTAAATACTCAAAGCACCATAAAAAAAATATTCCCCAACAGTGGAAGGATCCAAATATTGTCCAAAAAACAATTTACAAAAAACAAGGGCAACAGTGGCAACAGGGTCCATCTGTGACAAAAGTAGGGGGATCTCACTCCTTTCAGCTGCAGTCAAAGTTATGGCAAAGGTCATGCTCCATCGACTTGTCAGTACTATTTCTGAAAATCTATTTCCAGAATCTTAAAGTGGTTTAAGAACAGGCCAAATTACTGCGGATATGATATTTACCTTATACAGCTGAAGGAGAAATGTCGCGAAAAACACAAGAACCTGTTCATTGCTTTTGTGGATCTTTCCAAGGCTTTTGATACTGTACATTGTGACCTCCTATGGAAAGTGCTTTTGCATTTTGGAAGCTCTTTAAAATTTATCACCATCTTGCGACAGTTTCATGATGGGATGACCGCCAAAGTGATACTGGGTGGATTAGAATCTGTTCGATTTGCAGTAGACACAGGAGTAAGGCATGGCTGTGTTCTTGCACCAGTCTTCCCCTCTCACTATAGTCCCACACTTCAAATAGCTTGGCAGTTAATTATCTAGTGACTGATCAAGATATTCTGTACAGGATCAAGCAGGCTGTATCATCATTTGGGAGACTGAGGAAAAGACTGTTCAGCAACACCAATTTACATCTACAAACTAAGATTGCTGTTTATTGGGCAATCTGTATCACCACCTTCCCATATGGCTGTGAAACATTGATTATCTATGCTCGACACCTGAAGATGTTAGAATCTTTCCACATCAAGGGCCTGCAGTGCATCCTCAAAGTGACATGGAACAATCACCAGAATGGATGTTTCACCCAAACATGATAATTCACCTTTCACTCACCCTTGTGGCATTAAATTTGATTTATTATTATACAATAGCTCTGTTTGTGTATAAAATATACAAAATAACATACCAGCCCATGAATGCAAATACAAATTGATTTTGACAAATCAACACAGCAGTGGTGCAACATATTTCAAGGATACACTCAATCATAAAATGTCACCTAGGATACATAATTTTTTAAACATTAACTTAGTTCACCTTTAACTGACTTCAAGAGAGCTTGGACAAGAGTACATGTACGGTACCTAAATAACCATCTGGGTTATTCGAGTGACACTTTAAACAAATGTTAGAACTAACCAATCCTATTTTAAAAAGATGTTGTTGAGTTAAATGGAATTGGTGGATTACTTTGGATTATTTTATATTCAATGTATCTAATTTGAGAACTTTTTTTGTGTATGTTATTAAAAATGGATACCTTAAATGAATGATTATTTTCAATTCCCAAGTCCTTTAAAATATGGGACAGAAAAACTTTTGTCCCCACCTGTAAGCAATTTATAAAACATGCATGGTAACATTAATCAATGCATTATATAACATTAACAATAAGCATTAATATTTTAAAGCATTTATTAATATTGGTTAATGATAATAGAAATACAATTATTTATTGTTTGGTAGTGTTGTTAGCATTTGTTAGTCACAGGTAGTTCTGGGTAAATTAACTTCAAATTGTAGCCCATTACTGATTCCAAATTATATGACAAAAAAATGTAGTTAGTAACACATTGCATTACATTGCAGATTTTAGGTAATATAATATGACTACTTTTTGATTACTTTAAGATTACTTTTGACCTAACTCATTTATCACATTGGTTTAAATAGAATAATGTACAATGTTGATGAAAAATACAAAAAGAAAGAAAATATATTCCATTTGTTGCTATTAACTGTGTTTATTAAATGTTTATTAAATGTTAACATTAATAAATGTTAAGTGTTTATTAGTCAATTAAACATTGCATTGTCACATTTTTCATAAAATCATAAAAAATGAACATCATAAAAAGTAACATTAAAATAAATCATTTAAAAAAAAAATAAAATAAAATAAAACTTACTAAAAAAAGATGAAATATTTTATTTGTTTGCATGCCATATGACCATTAACTAATATTAGAGAACCATGAATATGCAAATGTGTTACTTAATTATGAGCAAATTACTTAAAATCTCAGGGGTACTTCAAGTAAATATATGTTTGGTTGACAAAAAAAACAAACAAAACAAAAAAAAAGTTTGTGAATATCTACTGTATTACAATCAAATAAGTAAACATGAATTTGTGCATTTTGATGTTTTTGAAAGACAAAAGCCTTTCAAAGACGTAGTAATACATGGTTAACCCACTGAGTGATAGTAAAATTAGAGATCAGTGTGTTCATGCAATGTTGAAATGTTGAGAAAACACTTCTTAAAGCTGAAATGATTTTTGTAAATCCAGTGTTAAAATGTTGAGTGGTGTCTCAGTTTTCTGATGTAATTATACCAACCTAACTGGTGACTGGTCTTTGTGTGAAAGTCCACAAAACTGGAAGACTTTCTGAATATAGTCAAACCAAAATTTATTCAGACACCTTAAACATTTCTTGCATTATCACAGTTTATTCACTATAGTTTAGAAAATGGCAATAAAATATGACAAGAACTCAGAGTTAAAACGTGTCACAACAAATTCATCTTGATAATGTCAGATAACTTTGATAGAAAGGTATGTAACAAAACATGGTAAAGTCAAAGTATCAAATCAAGTTTTTGGTCCCAAATTTTTATCAGTTTTACTGGTAGTCCACTGTATGAAGAATTTTTGGGTATAATATGTCACAGTTTACTTTATTTCGCTATCCTCACTTACATAAATGTACTATAGTGTCCTGCACCCATTAATAAAAAAAATATCAAAAATTATATCTGGTGTCTGAATAATTTTTGGTTTGACTATATAAGCGGTAGACTCTTTTAGAAAGGAACATTTAAAAGATGAAAAAAGAAGAATTAGGTAGAATCAATAAATTATGAATAATTTATTTCTATTGTGTGAATATGTAATCATATATAATCAATTAAAAAATTAACTGCAGTTTGATTACAAGTATTTTAAAATAATATAAAAATATAATTTATTACAATCACTTAATTTTTGAAATCTGATTACAAAATCCAGATTACACATAATCAGTTATTTCCCAGCACTGGTCACAGGGCATTAACTAATTTTAACAGACAAAAGTTTTGATTTAATTGAAAACTTAATGTAAAGTGTAACCAACCTATTTAACAGAGATGTTCTAAAGATAACTTTTGTATATAGGCGATGGGGTTGCTTAAACACAAACTGCTTTTAGAGTGTGGGTTGGTTGAATAATGACATTGTAAAATGTCCTTTAAGTTATATATCCTTTTCAATAAATCTGTCAAAGTATCAAGATAGTAAATACGAGTTATTCTTTCATTGTACACAAATTAAACAAGATAATTTTTTTATTAATTAAAAATTCAGGATTAAATTAAAAAGGTAAATATTTATTTGGCACAAGAGTGTAACTTTTTATGTTTTTATGTATTCTCGACCAAGCTTGCAATGTAATAGAGATCAAATAAACACTAGTGTTTTTAAGGACTAAATCAGCTACAGAGAGTTCTTTGAAAGTGGAAAAAAAAAAGTAAAAGTGAAGTGACATGTAGCCAAGTATGGTGACTCATATTCAGAATTTGTGCTCTGCATTTAACCCATCCAAGTGGGCATACACACAGTGGGGAACAGTTGGGGGTTCAGTGCCTTGCTCACAGGTCTCACCTCAGTTGTGGTATTGAAGGTGGAAGAGAGCGCTGGTTATTCACTCCCCCCACCGACAATTCCTGCTGAACCTGAGACTCAAACCCGTGACCTTCGGGTTACAAGTCTGACTCTCTATCCATTAGGCCACTACTGCAGAACATTCTTTCAATGTCTATTGATTGAGGTTTCAACTGAAGCCAATTATTATCTATGTGCAGTTTAAATGCTAATAAATCATTTTAAAAATTGGGGTATTACCTTCTCCACTATGAATTGAGAAGTCTTTTCAAACATCTGTTTTCTTTTCCTCTGGGATATTTATTAGGTGTTTATTTTGAATCTGAATGACAAGACAGTCATACTGACATGAGGGTTAGTAAATGACAGACGACAGAAAATATTTTTTTTGGGGGGGAGGTGAACTTCACTTTTTTTTAAAATAATTTATTTCCTCATACTGCAGGCACACACAGAGGTCAGCAGTGTAAATGTGTGACGGGGTGTGTCTTTCTCTATCAAGTCCCTTCTTTCTCTTTCTTTTTCCCACTTTAGAAACACACACGCATGCGTACACCCAGCACACAGCCTTTGTTTTGTTTCTGTTCTAATAGTTTTCAGCCCCCCTAGAAAGTGCCTATAAAGACGTGTGTGTTTGGGTGTTCGCTTCAAAGCCACACACACACACACACACTCACTCACTCAAACTATGAGCCTTTTCCTGAGGGAAGTGTTGTTCTGTGTTTGTTTTTGGGATAATCCTCAGAGGCTTTTTTTAAAAAACCTTTTAGATTTCAGAACCAAAGCTGATTAAAGCAGGCGGGGGTCTGTCAAGCGACGGCCGTCAATCAGCACTTCTGCCCAGCAGGAAGCACCTATCAGAAAGTCAGGGAGGATCTGAAACTATGGCACGAAAGGCGATCTCACTACAAATAGCATAACAGTTACAGTAAAGCAGCATTGTCATTCTTATAATTTGTGTGCAGTCTGATGCCATATTCTCTAATACATGATAAAGCCCAGTTTTTCTGTCATCTGATTCTATCATAATCATAATCATAATCATCATCATCATCATCATCATCAGGTGGGTAAAGGTGACATAATGCAGGCTGTGCTTGAAACAAAATTCTCACAGGTTCAGGAACATATGCACTACCACTGCGTAAAGTCTCCAGTGTCAGACCTGTTTAAGGTAGCTAGATATATAGTCAGTTTTACTCCAATATAGTAGGGGTATACTGATATAGGATCTCATTATGATGGTTGTCAATGTTTTTCTAAGTCACTTTTTTCACATAGCAAACTGATCCACAAACAGCTATCTCATCCTCAGATGTTTTGGTAACTGCAGGTTAACATTGCATGATCAGCTGCCCGTCATGTTTTCCCACACACACTGCTGGAACAAAAATGCAGTTGCGCTTCATTAAAGAATAGACATGGATCTGGAGAGATGGAGTCAGAAACTGACAGCTTCAAATCAAATACAGGTGTTTACACTTCCTGTTCTGCCAAGTTCTTTCCTGTTCACCTTCCTCTGCCTCTGTGCAGGAAGACCCTTTTCTTCTAAAATAACCTATGCCCGTGGTATTCATCTCTTAAATCCTTCCAACACTGAACAAAAGGTTAGAGTTTTCTGTGTTTTCTTTCTTCTTCATAGTGTAGCAAGAGGTGTGTGGTTAGCTTCTCCAAACGTTTTTATCTAGAGATGTTTTGAAAAGTTTTTTTTCCCATTAGTCAACTGTACCATTGAACTCAACTACACTCTAAGAAAAGTTTGTAAAAATAGGGCCCAATGTATTGTATTAATATGAAGGAATTTTCAGTTTTACATAAATTTTGAATTATGCATTGTATTTAGTTGTCTGTAAACCTATCAGATAATGTCCTGGCAGAAAATTGTCAAAACTTTTTTTTTTTTTTACTGTTTGTTAAACTGTGTATCAAACAGTTCTTCACTATTCTGAAAATTAATGCATCACATTTTTTATCTGTGCAAAATCATGGTCAGTCTTTTAGATCAAATGTGTGTCAGTTATATTAATAAGTAGTCAGGTTTTAGATCATCTCTTAAACCCAAACTTTTGACTATCAGAATAAAGTTGACTATGCCACACCACCCACAGATTTAGCCATGCTGGCTAAGAATTCTACCGAATTAAAAAAAAAAAAATGATGACAAAGAATTTCAAGTCTGTGTGAAAGCAGGCTCTCCCTTCCACTCTATCAGATTGTTGACATGTTCAGACACACACTGTCTGTAAATATTTGTGTCTTTGAGACACTGAGCATCTAGCTATCATTTGCTTATCCTTCACCATATTCTCAGGTCAGACTGCTACTCAAAGTGTACGTAAAAGTTGGAAAAAGTTTCTGCTTTGGGCATAAATAAATAAATATAAATATAAATATAAATATGGAAGGCTGGTCCAGGGTTCTTGTTTTGAATTAATTATAGACAATAATATATTGAAAATGTTACAAGTACACCATGGTAAGCATACAGCTTCTTTTCTTAATAGTATTTTGTGCTGATTAAAAAAAGTTCGTTTTTAGTCAAGAGATATTCTAGATCCACTAATAACCAAATTTCTGTTTATTACCTAATCTTTGGTACGCAGCAACAGGAAACATACAAACAAACACATAGACTTTCAAATATGTATTAAATTCTAACATACTATATACATCACCTTGTTGGTCCTGTCACATGATCTTCCAGCATCAGTTGCGTCGCTTCACTGCCTCTGCTGTGGCCTCAAGGGATACTAAACTGTCCATCAAATCATCATTAGTGTCATTAGTGTATTTTTCGCCTATTGTTTATTTAGTATTTGATTTCTGTATTTTGCCAATTATATAGTATTGAAGTATTTGATTTCAGATGCAGCAATAGTTTAGTTTGACTGCTGATTCAACCCAATATCACAGGAAAACTTAACTATTCGACAAAGTGGCCATTTCATATATATATATATATATATATATATATATATAAACTTACAATTTTTAGATGTGCAGATTATGTTAAAATGTACAAATCAGATTGCACAGATTTATATTAAAAATTGATTAGGTGTGTTCGACTTCATCAGATCGGCGAGATTTGCTGCTTGCAGGAGTTGAAAATGGAAACACGAACTTGGATGCATTCTTCCCATTGTGAGGCTTGTGCGGTGTTTGTGTAGGCTACTTTGTCCCAGATTAAGTGGATTAGATGCAATATTTGTCAAATACACACACATTTCAGACATTTTCATGTAGCAACAGAAACACTTTTCATTTAATACTTCATGTACTGCTTAATACAGTGACTGCAGGCATAAGAATAAGTTTAACATCTGCTAACATGCCAATGAAGTGACACCTATTTTTAAGGAGTTTTTACTGTAAACATTGATTTTGGGAATATTAGCAGAACTGAAGGTGTCAGATCACAAAACAAACGTGTTGCTAACCAGCATGCACTGCTTTAAGTCAGACATCAATCAGTCTGTACAGCATCTCATGAAGTCGAACACACCTATTAACTTCCATTCATAATCAAATGTGGGAGACAGGAAATGCAAGCTAATGAGAATTTCACTGCATTCCAAAGTTCAAGTTTGGTGAACTTTGCCCTTACAATTCATATCACGTGAAGACGTGTGACCAATTAAACTCATAGGTCATGTGACCTGTTAAAATACCATAAATTTTAAACCTGCGGGAATTTGTCCAAATTTATAAAATTGTAAATTGCCATAAGATTGTTTTGACTGATTAAGACTATGTTTGTTTTACATATGCCCATTCATAACAAATGTTTGTGGTTAAATGGTAATGGTTAAACATCTCTGATGAACACCCTAAATTTCAGTTGTTGTTTTTTCCCCTCCAAAACTATATGTAGCTTACATACTTTCCACTTTGGAATTTTTTTTTTCCTGGAATCCAGTATGTTGGAATCCAGTTCAGCAAGAGACTGATAATCGTTCCTGTTTGTCGAACATGCCATGCAGTGCAGCAGCATAGTCACCATACAAAATGGTAACTTTCTGTGTTGATGATTTCATTATCACGGGGCACATGCTTTACAAATAGTTGATGATTAACAATTTAGCATTGAGTGCTAAATAGCAGCTGCCATATTTGCAGTCACTGCACAGCTGACAGGTGCACAAAATGGCTGTTGACGTGTTTTGCCCCTTTCACTCTCTCTCGTACTCACTCTCTGAGGTGAAAAGAGATAGTTTAAGAATGTGTGAGTGTGTGTCTGGAGGTGGGCGGTAATGAAAGACAAAGTGAACGGAGGGCCATGTCTGGTTCACAGGTTTTTTATTTCTTACTTTTTGGAGGGGAGGGACTGGAGCGAGTAGGTGTTAATTGACAGACAGCACACTGACCCGATGGGTGTTTGAAGAGGGCGATCAGGTGGCGGAAGAGAAATCGGGGTATCACATGTGACTAAACACATTCATTCTGACCCCTGAATTCACCCCTGACAATGAAGCGACAGACAGGCTTCAGTGAGACTTTATCTGACCGGGCCCTGGTCCTAAACACACACGCACACAATACATGCCCCAGAGGACTCCCCATTACATGTGTCCGCAGAGCTCTTTGATTATTTTTATCTGCAACAGGAAGCACCCCTCTAATAATAAACCCTCAGATCAGAGTGATGACAGATCCCAATTAGAGCAGAATGAGCAACAAAGGGGAAGGAGAGGGATGTGCTTCAGTCTAATGATTCGTTGGTTTGCTTGAAACAAGAAATGGAGGATGATTAGAGCTTTACGAGGCAGGAAATACAATAGTAGAGTTAGGAAATGAATTAGGCACAGAAAGAGTCGGATGAGCAGCAGAAGAGAGATAAAGAGGGAAAAAAGAACGCTTGTTTTCAAAGACAGAGACCTTATGAAGTATGTTGTTTCCAGTGCACTGATTAAGTGTGTCATCTATGTTTGCATGATGGGAAAGGAAGTGAGTGAGTGACGCAGCTCTCTGATTGGACATTCCGCTTGCATGCGCGCATGTGACACGCCTCTTCCTCCAAACATCCTCCTTCCCTTTTATTTGGCATGTTATATCAAATAGATCTAAACACTAAAAACTACAGACAAAGGTTTTATTACGCATGAATTTCTATCTGTGAAAACAAAATATTGTAGAATATTTTATCTTTTTTGTGTTTGTCTACCTGAGCAATATGACCAAAACCTTATTCCGCAAGTTTTTATCACAGTAATAATAGAAATTGTAATGTATCACAAAAATAGCAATTCAGTCTGTAAAGCTGCAGTCGCAACCCTTATAGGCATATGCTGGTTTCACAAACAGGTTAACTGAAGGAAAAGTTCTGTGAAAAGTTCTAGATTAAAATTGTTGTTATAATTTACACCTCCTCTGGTAATCCAAACCCTTTATGGCTTTTTTGTCCGTGTGGAACACAAAGGAGATGTCTAGCAGAATGTCCTGGCTGTTCTTTTTCCTATACAATGAAATTAAATGGGAAAAGAAGCTTAACAGCTCCAAAAGAGTCCAAAAACAGTATCATAAAAGTAGCCTGACTTGTGCAAGATATTCCAAAGCTTTTGAAGTCCTATGACAGCTTTGTGTGAAAAACAGACTGAAGCTTAATTTAAGTTTCCAAAAATCTTTCCCTGTAAATTTTCTCAATCTCATTCATAGTCATTTGTGATCAATTCAAAACATTCAAACAAATCAAGTCAAGTCAAATGTAATAACCAGTAATGTCACCACATCAAATGTCACATATGAACTGATAATACTGATACTAATGAACTAATGATATTTGGGACCTATGGAGGGGAATGTTTTCAACAAATTTTGGTTTAGAAGAAAAAGACAGAATTTTCATTTTGAGCAAGCTATTTCTTTAAAAGGGGAACTGGATTTTTTTTTTATTTTTTGCAATTCTGTCTTTTCCCCAGATATTTTTATTTGATTATTTTATAATTTTCCAGAGGCATGTTTTTTTTTTTTCATCAAAAACTACTATAATTTAGAGATAAACGCCATTTTCTACCCTGATTTTAGCCCTCTGATTTAAACACTCTGATAAAAGGGGTGTGTCCTCTTTAAGACTTGCAAGACAATGTAAAAGCATAGTGCTATGATTGAGTAACATCTTTGCATATGAAATAAGTATTACATGTGGAATTCATTACACTGAACTGAAGTGATGGAAAGCTCCAGCAATCATAAATTATGTTATGTTAAATTATTAAAGCATTCTTTGCTTGCTGTTTTAATATATTTAATCACCATTTGAACAACATGTTTTTTTTATGCTACTATGAGGAACAATGCGAAATTGACCATTTAATCACTGGCTTGACTTACTATTTAGCAATAAACCTTTTGTGGAAAATATTGCCTGACGTCCCAAAAATCACAAGTAACAGATTAGACATTAGAATTAACCTGGTTACTTACGAGTTGCAGCATTTCTGTCAGGTTCATATTTTTCTAAAAAAAAAAAAAAGTCACACAAGTTGCGACTGGTTAACCAAGGAATCCTAGAACAATGAAATCTACCAAACAAACAAATAATGCTCTGCTGAGACATTCACATGAAAATAAACAGCCACTTTTCTATCATGGGGATCCTTTGGAAGGCTATGTTATTTTTAGTCCATTAATCCTGGTTTAATATCTCTCTCTGTTTGGAAGGTAAGGTGTGAACTGCTGAAAAAAATGAAAAGGAAAGTCACTTCAGAGGTGGACTTTTCATTCTTTGGAAGAATGTTAAATTACTACCATACTACCCATTTCATTCAGTGTGGCTTATCACAAATTGTTTGAACTTTGCGTACAATTTAAATTTGTTTATATTTACTGCATCTTAATAAAATAAATAATTTTAATATTAAATGTGTGTATCTGATACAGGTTTCTTTTTGACATTGGTATGGGAGGAATTTTTCTACCCTGCCCAGTTCAGCCATGTATACATGCTCTGGACACACAGAGACACACTCAGAGACACACTCAGACACACTGTCCACACCCCATTCACACCAACACTGACAGACATCCCCCAAATAGCAAACACCTGGACTTGACAGACACACACACACACACACACACACACACACACACACACACACACACACACACACACACTAAAATCTCATGAGGGAAGCTTGGGGCTCAGTAGAAACATCAAACATCAGAAACTAGAGAAAAGAACCCAGCTGGAATACACAACTCAACAGTGCAG
>JAFVLL020040538.1:0-54501 GCA_021397915.2 Tor tambroides
AGAAACATAAATCTGCACCTATGGCATGGAGGACGAAACAAAACCTCGTCAGAAACGTAATGCGGCGCAGAAGTGTGCAGTGTGTGTGCTTGCCGAGCGTCTACATTTGAAAAAACGAACCTGAGCGCGCCAAAGATGTGAACGGCTATTTCTTCGTGTGGGGCTCCGTTTTTATAATGAGAGGGGTAGAAAGGTTGAGAAAGCACTCCAGGTAAATTTTGAAATGTACCAGGTTTATATTATATCGACCAAATCTATCTATCTAGTTTTTTTTTTTCTGTTTGATAAGCAGTTAAATGTGTTTGTTTACACACAGAGAAAAAGAAAAGTGTAAGCTTTTAGTAAGTCCAAGAATAAAATTACTAATTTAGCCTACTCAACATATTAAAATTGATTTACAGAAGTTTTTTTGCTGCCTTCTTGAATAAAGAAAGAAAACTTGCACTTAACCTTTTCACAGGCATTTTGTTTAGAGATATCGTGATGTATCATTATAGGATTTTCTAGAAATATATCGATTATGGCAGAATCGCAGTATCGTGATATTATCGTTATCGTGAGCTATGTATTGTGATTATATCGTATTGTGAGCTACCCTGCGATTCCCACCCCTAGTAGCTAAAACTGTAGAACACCTTAGTAACCACATGAAATGAAAGTTTGCATCATAACCTTGAATGGTTGGAATATAAGTCCATGTGATGGAGTCAGGATGAACTTTCCTTTGCTCTCTGGGTGGTGCAGTGTGTGTGTTGATTTTAGATTGGTGTCAGGAAGTCAAACAAGCTTACTTGTAGCAATATAACTCTCAGAAATCCCATCATTACAGACTAAAGATAGTGGAGGTCAGGTGCTGATTAAGGAGCTATTTGAGGTGTCGTCAAGCTAGGTAGCACTGATAATCATTTATAGGATTTTTCTAAATAAATCAATAGAGATGGAAGCACCTTAGCCGTTTGACAAGTCCTAAAGGATATGTGTTTGTCATCCAAATACTTTGACTGCTCTCAAAGGTCTGAAAGCACTGAATATAATAATAATAATAATAATAATAATAATAATGCTCTGGAACCTTGTACCTTCCTATAGTAAATGAAAATCACAAACAAGATTCCTTTATCATCTCAATTTTTTTTCCCTAAGTACCAATGAGATTAAAGATTAAAATGCCCCTATTATGGATAATGAAAAGTTCATATTTTGGTTTTGGGAGTCCCCAACAACAGGTTGACATGCATCCAAGGTCAAAAAACACTTTAATTTCCCTATAATATGCATTTATTTTTTTTTACTTTACTTGCTCAACCACTCCCAAACAATTCGCTCAATGATTCAGTTTTCCAAACCCCTCCTTTGCGTGATGCTATCTGCGGTGATCGGTCCGACTGGTCTCATTTTCATTTCATCATGCATGTAATGCCTGATAAAGCAGTGTTTGTGAGTGCAGTGCTGCTTTGTGTACAGCCGTTAGCAGGGAAACAGCTATTTTTCCTGCTCCAAAAGCAGCACCTAGTGCCAAAGAATGAATTTGCATTTTCATTCTGGCCATCACGAAAAGACCAACACGTGGGTGGGAAATATGCTAATATTTCATGTTGACGTCAACATGAAACGGCTTGGGATTCGTTTTAAAAACGACTCATTTCAATGATTCAGACTCTTTCTTTTGAGAGACAATAACTTTACACATGGTGCACTTACAGATTTAAAACTTTGCAGGATGTTTTCATTCACTTGAAGCTGTGTTACACACTGCATGAAAGGTAATTTTCAAACATCCATAATAGGGGCACTTTAAATGGAGATGTTTGCTCTAGCCTCATCTCTTCTAATGTTTCAGAAGAAAGAGCCTTCAAAAATGTACATTTGTCTTCTTTGTCTACAGTTAATGTCTCTTCTCAAATGCTCATATAGATTTGACATGCCATATCAAGCTGTATGTTTGTTGTGTGTCAACACCATGCTAGATGAGTATAGATTTTTTTTTGCCTCATCTCAGTCTCTGAGCATTTTTTAAATGCTGTAGTGTTTTCTTTATTGAAGTCAAAATGAAATTAAATTCAACCCTACTGACTTTTGTGAAACATGTTCCTGTGAACATTAGTCGTACTAATTTTTTAAAGATACTAATTAATGATGACTCCATTAGCTATTTAGCCACTAATTTAGGGTACTGTTGTAGTGATCCAGTCTTTCTAAAATTAACAGTAATTTCATGGTGGCTGTTAATAATGTAATAAAGGTTACAGCAATAACACATTCATGTCTGCATCTCTTCTGGAAATATACTATACACAATCCATTATATTCCTGATGAACAAAATCAGATTCATTAAACTTTATTTATTTATTTATTTACTCATTATAGAAGTAAAACTGGTAATATTTAAGATGTTGTTTGCACATAAATTTTTAACTATATTTTAATGGGTTGTAATATTTGCATCTAGCTTTACATCTGTCATGTTTACAACTGCTTCCTGTGATTTCTGCTGTGGAAAATAAAGTAGATTAATCACTAAATAGCTTAATACCGCCAGAGTGCTCTATTATTATCTGCTCTCTCTCTCATTGTCTTCTTCACGCCAAGCAGCTAAATCATATCCTAAACAAGGACTGTAGAGTCCTTGTAGTGTTTCGCATTTCTGACATCTCGAATTTCAGGCGACATTACATTTTAACATGTTAAATGAGACTTCCTCTTAGTTCTCAGTAAATTATGGGTAGTGAGGTACAAGCAAAATAGATATTTAAATAGTTATTTGTTGTTATGACTTGTAACAGTTGTGTGGTTTGAAACCGTTTTCCCCACATCTTTGCTCTCTGTTAAAACTTATTTACAGATTAAAAATGCATTAAGTTTAATATTTACATTTACTGTAATACTTAAACTTGCTGTAAATATGAGTATGTGTAAAGATGTATGAAAAACTTGTTTTAGGAAGTATTAAAACTAAAGGGATGGATCGGAATCAAACATGGATAGTGTTAAACTCCCAGTATGGCAATAATCCTTCATCAGAGGGGTTGTATTGTTATTTAAGTGACTGTCCCTCTCCAGGCAAAATTTTAAACAAAACTGCTAATCAACCAAATCCAGGACACAGCATGATATTTGCCAGACAGGGAATAGGGAGCAGGGGCTATTGACATCAGGCAGTCAAGGCGACAAAAAAAAAAAAAAGGTCTGATCTATTTGCTTTGAATAGAATTGTGTGTGTGTGTGTGTGTGTGTGTAATGAGGCAGATTGGAACGAGAGGTGTAGCTTTATTGATCCAGTATTGGTTTAGCGGGTTATGGGGGAGTATTTTAAAGGAGTGTATGCTCACATGGAAGAGTGAGGTAACAGAATGAGAATATTGACAAATGGCTGGGACAGCAGAAGGTGGGTGGGAGGAGCAAGTGAAAGTTGTAAAAGCCTTGTTGGGGGCAGGAGATCTCAGTATAAAGAGATAAAGAGACAGATGACCACTGTTTATTGAAATCAGATAGGTTGTATGTCACACACACATTGGGTTTCCATGTTTTATCAAGTTTATTTAACCCTCTGGTTGTGTTCCCGGTCAAAAATGACCGGACTCCGATCAATTGCTTATAAATCTCTCATTTTGCTATATTATCACCAAATATTGGATTCAATCTTTTTGTCAACTTGTTTTCTTTCATTTAGGACTGGTTTTGTGTTTCTATTTGCATCTGATTAATCGTAAGCCTCATTTATCTGAAAGTAGGCACCTCATTTTTTGAGTGAAAAAAGCATTTTTTATGAATAATTTTCACAATATGAGATAAAAAATTATGAAAATTTGCACTGTTTCTCACACTAGTGTGCTTTAATGTTTAATCAGGAAGTTTGCTTTTAAATGCTTTTATTTTGTACAAAATTGCACAAAGTCACACTTGTCAAAAATGGCCGGCCATTGAAAGTGAATGGGGAAGAATGAAAGTAAGAGAAACAACTAGTGGTCAGGAGCATGTTGTGCTTGAAAACATAAAGACCTTGGACCAGTGCGTGTGTGGATGCATGTATACTCATGCTATCACACACACACACACACACACACATCTATGCATACAAACTATTGTGAGTATTACACCTATTTCATCCTACCCTGAACTGCATGCAATATGCTTTTATGAATCTGATATTATAACTCTCTCTCTCTCTCTCTCTCTCTCTCTCTCTCTCTCTCTCTCTCACACACACACACACACACACACACACATGCTCAAACTGCCTTGTCTTTGGCCTGCATTGACTTCAAAATAATCTTTTTTTTCAATCCTTCGACCAGAACTTCAGCTGGGCCCTCAAAATCAGAAGATTGCTCCTCTTCAGTTGTTGCAAGGTTTTCAGCTTGTTCAGTGATGTTTTCCTCTTCCAATATATCTTGCAATGCATCTTCACTGTAAGATTCATCTTCAGTTGTCTCTTCCTCGTATGAATGACAAGCAAGGCACTGTGAGGCATTTGTATGCTCTAGCATTTATTTGTAAACTTTCGTCTACTCTGAGAGAACACGAAAGCCTCAAAACCTATTGTCATAATGTTTTGTCCAGAATATGTGGTGAAAGAAAAGATTCTTTTGAGGTCAGTGCATGCTAAAGACAAGGCAGTTTGAGCGTGTGTGTGTGTGTGTGTGAGAGAGAGAGAGAGAGAGAGAGAGAGAGAAAGAGTTATAATATCAGATTCATAAAAGCATATTGCATGCAGTTCAGGGTAGGATGAAATAGGTGTAATACTCACAATAGTTTGTATGCATGGATGTGTGTGTGTGTATGTGTGTGTGTGATAGCGTGAGTATACATGCATCCACACACGCACAGGTCCAAGGCCTTTATGTTTGCAAGCACAACATGCTCCTGAACACTAGTTGTTTCTCTTACTTTCATTCTTCCCCATTCACTTTCAATGGCCGGCCATTTTTGACAAGTGTGACTTTGTGCAATTTTGTACAAAATAAAAGCATTTAAAAGCAAACTTCCTGATTAAACATTAAAGTACACTAGTGTGAGAAGCAGTGCAAATTTTCATATTTTTTTTTATCTCATATTGTGAAAATTATTCATAAAAAATGCTTTTTTCACTCAAAAAATGAGGTGCCTACTTTCGGATAAATGAGGCTTACGATTAATCAGATGCAAATAGAAACACAAAACGAGTCCCAAAGGAAAGAAAACAAGTTGACAAAAAGATTGAACCCAATATTTGATGATAATATACCAAAATGAGAGATTTATAATTAATTGATCGGAGTCTGGTCATGTTTGACCGGGAACACTACAAGTGTGACTTTTTGCAATTTTGTAAAAAATAAAAGCATTTAAAAGAAAACTTCCTGATTAAACATTAAAGCACACTAGTGTGAGAAATAGTGAAAATTTTCATCATTTTTTATCTCATATTGTGAAAATTATTCATACAAAATTATTTTTTTCACTCAAAAAACAAGGTACCTACTCTCAGATAAATTAGGCTTATGATTAATCAGATGCAAATAGAAACACAAAACCAGTCCTAAATGAAAGAAAACAAGTTGACAAAAAGAATGAATCAAATATTTAGTGATAATATAGCATAATGACAGATTTATAAGCAGTTTGGAGTCCGGTCATTTTTGACCGGGAACACCACAAGTGTGACTTTTTACAATTTTGTACAAAATAAAAGCATTTAAAAGCAAACTTCCTGATTAAACATTAAAGTACACTAGTGTGAGAAGCAGTGCAAATTTTCATATTTTTTTTTATCTCATATTGTGAAAATTATTCATAAAAAATGCTTTTTTCACTCAAAAAATGAGGTGCCTACTTTCGGATAAATGAGGCTTACGATTAATCAGATGCAAATAGAAACACAAAACCAGTCTTAAATGAAAGAAAACAAGTTGACAAAAAGATTGAATCCAGTATTTAGTGATAACATAGCATAATGACAGATTTATAAGCAGTTTGGAGTCTGGTCATTTTTGACCGGGAACACCACAAGTGTGACTAGGTGAAATAAAACCCACAAAAAATTACGAAAATTCAAAAAAAAAATTAATGAGAAGTACTTATACCCTATGTGAACAAAGTCAGTAAGTTTGAGTCCAATGCGATAACGTTAACTAGTATTTTCGGGAAAAAGAAAATCTTTTTCAGGTCAATTTGACCCGAACACAACCAGAGGGTTAAATAGGGAGATTGAATATTTGTTTATTTTATATATATATATATATATATATATATATATATATATGTATATATACATACTTCGGTAAACCCAGCCACTAGTATTTTCACCAACAACAAAAAAATGGTTTTAAGTCAGTTATTTCTATCTTTTGCTGTAGTGTGTCAGTAGGAAATAACAGTTTAGATTTACAAACATTATTTTTGCCATTAATTGTAATAATCCAGTAAGATTTTTGTTTGCACAAGGAGTCTAACAACAGCCAGTGCTCCACACAGAGATCTGATCTCACCATCATCCAGTCTGTCTGGAATGACATGAAGAAACAGAACAAACAGAGACAGACTAAATCCAGAAGAACCGTGGTAACGTCTCCAAGATGCTTCAAGAGACCTACCTGCAAAGCTACCTGAAAAACTATGCACAAGTGCACATGGGGCAAAAGCTGTTTTAAACGCATAGTGTGTTCACACCAAATGTTGATTTAATTTAGTTAATAGAAGTTAATTGATAAATAAAATCTATGTATGGCATTATTTCTGAAAGCATCCTCACTTTACAGCATTTTTACCCAAGTGCCTAAAACTTTTCACAGTATGTAGCTTTGCAGATAGGTTTCTTGAAGCGTCTTGGAGACGTTGCTACAGTTCTTCTGGATTTAGTCTGTCTCAGTTTGTTCTGTTTATTCATGTCATTCCAAACGATGATGGTGAGATCAGATCTCTGTGTGAAGCACTGGCTGTAGTCAGACTCCTTGTGCAAACAAAAATCTCACTGGATTATTACAATTAATGGCAAAAATTATGTTTGGAAATGTAAACTGATATTTCCTGCTGACACACAACAGAAACAGATAGAAATAACTGATTTCAAACCATTTTTTGTTGGTAAAAATACTTGTGGCCTAAGACTTTTGCACAGTACTATATATATATATATATATATATATATATATATATACAGTGCCCTTCATAAGTATTGGAACAGTAAAGACAAAATTGCTTTTGCAAAAGAATAACTAGGAATAAAAAGTCATTTTATTTTACTAAGATTTCAGGTTTAAATGTCCTTGTACTTATAATTTCTGGTGTGTTCAGCAATATTTCAGTTTGCTAGGTTGCGTGCACAAATGCCACATGTAGTGTCAGGCCTGGTTAGTACTTGGATGAGAGATCACCTGGCAATACCAGGTGCTGTACGCTTTTGGGTTTTCTTCACTAGTTAGCTTGACGTGAGCAGACTCTGGCTTGACGTGAGCAGACTCTGGCTTGACGTGAGCAGACTCTGGCTTGACGTGAGCAGACTCTGGCTTGACGTGAGCAGACTCTGGCTTGACGTGAGCAGACTCTGGCTTGACGTGAGCAGACTCTGGCTTGACTGGCGTGACGTGATTTGGTTCTTTGACGTGGGCTGTGACTTGACTTGGTTCTTTGACGTGGGCTGTGACTTGACTTGGTTCTTTGACGTGGGTTGTGACTTGACTAGGCTCGTTGACGTAGGCTGTGACATGACAAGGCACAGGCGTGGCGGCCATCTTGGCCGGGGACTCAGGCGTGGCGGCCACTGCGCATGAGGCTCAGGCGTGGCGGCCATCTTGGCCGACTCCAGGGGCATGGCGGCCATTTTGCGATGAGGCTCAGGCGTGATGGAGTAAATCCTGGCTTGACCGCACAATTGGGCTCCGGTGTGTGTCGCGTTCCTCCGCGACACCCATGTAAATGAAGAGCCCACACATTGCAAAGCATATAGTCCATGAAGTGAGCGAGTGATGAACGGGACCCTCACGGAGTAAATGTGATTTAGTTGATTAACACCTCACAAAAAAAGGTCAATGAGTACATAGTCCGGCAAATCAGAGAAATATGCTAAATCTAAATACTCCCGAACATAATCCTCGAGCTAAGTAGCCCTCAAGCTCAAAGTTACTAGCAGCTCCAGCTGTGTCCATACCTGGCCAGTGTCCTTTGAAAAGCCGCTTGATCCGTGTGGCCGAGTATTCTGTTACGGGGGTAACGAGACGTGAGACGTATGGATCTTGGCAAAGCTTTATTTACAAACATGGTCAGAACAGGCAGGTCATAAAACAGCAGACAGGTATGGCAAGGGCAAGACACAGCAATCCGGGTGGAGCAAGCGAGGGTCGGCGATCTGCGAACAGTATCCAAGGGCGAAAGGCAGAGAGATAATCCAGAGACGAGAGCAATAATCCAAACGGGGTGCGAACAGAGTCCAAACGGCAAGGCAAGGGTAAATCCAGAAAACAAAGGCAGGGTCAGACACGGAAGGAATAACAAGGCAAGGCAAGACTATGACTAGAACTAAGGCTAGGGCTCCGTAAGATGCTATCTCTAGGAGAGTAATAAACGCATGCAATACTCGGCAATGAGACTGAGAATGTCCATGGTTTAAATAGCGTGTGTGATTGGATGATCAGTGGAATCAGGTGCGTGTCGTCAGTGCAATGGATTATGGGAAATGCAGTACGGTGTGCTGTATGGTGTGAGAGTCCATGTGGTGAGTGGGTGACCTCTGGTGGTGATTGTCCGGAAGAGCATGGACCCGATTCGTGACAGTGATACAATCAATAGAAATGCACATTATGGCTGCATTCACAGTTACTGTTTGGGACTGACAGCAGTTGCTTACAGGTGAGAGACTTGAAATGTTTTATTTATTCAACAGATTAAAACATCTGCTTGAATACATATCTGGTATGAATGAACAGCTGAAGTCACAACCGCATTCAGGACACTAGACTAGAGCGACAGAATCAAAAAATGGCGTCATTTTTATCACAGTTGACAGCCCGTTTTTAAATAAATGAGCCCAGTCGAGGCTTGTCCTATCCATCACACAGTTAAACAACTAACAATGACTTTAAATGTTTTGTTAGCGAGTGCAGAGAGCGCGTTTGGCGCGCGCGTCTCAGAGCTCGCGCGATCGCGCCCACGGCACTGACTGCAGCTCCACGTGGATCTTAAGATGAACGCGAATCATTTCTCCGTCTCTGTGAGTGAATTAAACCCGTCATGATTATATAGGCAACTCGATGTCCCGTGGTGTTCCGTTCATTCAGCGCAGCTTTGAATGCGGTTGTGAATCCTGACAATATAAAGGCGTCAGGTTGGCTATATGCGCTTCTGACAGTCGTATAATAATAGAATGCTCTATGAACGCTCTATGAAGTGATGTTACCATACTAGCCTTTAACTTCTGTTCTAGTGTCTTGTTTGTGTTAAACATGGCATAAAAACAGTCTTAAGTAGGGATAACTGCAGGCTCGCGCAATGGGCGTGGCTAAAGGTGCGAAGCGTCGACGCACTCCATGCTAATCGACGTATTTTTATAATCGACGTAATCGATGACGTCGACGAATCGCTGCAGCCCTAGTTGAGTGCAAAACTAATCTAATTAACCTTGCTGCATTCCCCTGTCCCACATCCAGATCTGTGCATTGCTCATAATGAAGAAAAGTGAGGGAGAGACATACTGGAATATGCTTTTCAAAATGCCATCAAAACACATGCTAGAAAAAAAAAAAATCTCAGCCACAATATAAAATTCAACAAATGCTTTGCATATATATAAGACCCACTATCGCAAATCATAATTTGATCACACTTTATTTTAAAGTCCGATTCTCTCTATTAACAAACCATTAACTACGCCTTTTGCCTCAATCAACTACTATTAATTTAATATTAATTATTAATTAGTAAGTCCTTAAATTTAGGTATTGGGTAGGATTAGGGATGTATATGGTCATGCAGAATATGTGCTTTATAAGGACTAATAAACATCCAATATGGTAATAATAAGCAACTAGTTAATAGTGAGAATTGGTCCCTATAGTGTTACCCAGAATTTTATTCATATACAGTCAGGTCCATAAATATTGGGACATCGACACAATTCTAACATTTTTGGCTCTATACACCACCACAATGGATTTCAAATGAAATGAACAAGATGTGCTTTAACTGCAGACTGTCAGCTTTAATTTGAGGGTATTTACATCCAAATCAGGTGAACGGTGTAGGAATTACAACAGTTTGCATATGTGCCTCCCACTTGTTAAGGGACCAAAAGTAATGGGACAATTGGCTTCTCAGCTGTTCCATGGCCAGGTGTGTGTTATTCCTCATTATCCAATTATAATGAGCAGATAAAAGGTCCAGAGTTCATTTCAGGTGTGCTATTTGCATCTGGAATCTGTTGCTGTCAACTGCTATGATGAGATCCAAAGAGCTGTCATTATCAGTGAAGCAAGCCATCATTAGGCTGAAAAAACAAAACAAACCCATCAGACAGATAGCAAAAACATTAGGCGTGGCCAAAACAACTGTTTGGAACATTCTTAAAAGAAGGAACGCACCGGTGAGCTCAGCAACACCAAAAGACCCGGAAGACTACGGAAAACAACTGTGGTGGATGACCGAAGAATTCTTTCCCTGGTGAAGAAAACACCCTTCACAACAGTTGGCCAGATCAAGAACACTCTCCAGGAGCTAGGTGTATGTGTGTCAAAGTCAACAATCAAGAGAAGACTTCACCAGAGTGAATACAGAGGGTTCACCACAAGATGTAAACCATTGGTGAGCCTCAAAAACAGGAAGGCCAGATTAGAGTTTGCAAACGACATCTAAAAAAGCCTTCACAGTTCTGGAACAACATCCTATGGACAGATGAGACCAAGATCAACTTGTACCAGAGTGATGGGAAGAGAAGAGTATGGAGAAGGAAAGGAACTGCTCATGATCCTAAGCATACCACCTCATCAGTGAAGCATGGTGGTGGTAGTGTCATGTGTGGGCATGTATGGCTGCCAGTGTAACTGGTTCTCTTGTATTTATTGATGATGTGATCAAGCAAGACAAAAAAGCAGCAGGATGAATTCAGAAGTGTTTCGGGAAATATTATCTGCTCATATTCAGCCAAATGCTTCAGAACTCATTGGATGGCGCTTCACAGTGCAGATGGACAATGACCCAAAGCATACTGCAAAAGCAACCAAAGAGTTTTTGAAGGGAAAGAAGTGGACTGTTATGCAATGGCCAAGTCAATCACCTGACCTGAATCCGATTGAGCATGCATTTCACTTGCTGAAGACAAAACTGAAGGGAAAATGCCCCAAGAACAAGCAGGAACTGAAGACGGTTGCAGTAGAGGCCTGGCAGAGCATCACCAGGGATGAAACCCAGTGGCTGGTGATGTCTATGCGTTCCAGACTTCAGGCTGTAATTGACTGCAAAGGATTTGCAACCAAGTATTAAAAAGTGAAAGTTTGATTTATGATTTATTATTCTGTCCCATTACTTTTGGTCCCTTAACAAGTGGGAGGCACATATGCAAACTATTGTAATTCCTACACCGTTCACCTGATTTGGATGTAAATACCCTCAAATTAAAGCTGACAGTCTGCAGTTAAAGCACATCTTGTTCGTTTCATTTGAAATCCATTGTGGTGGTGCATAGAGCCAAAAGTGTTAGAATTGTGTCGATGTCCCAATATTTATGGACCTGACTGTATGTATAATATGTTGTTGTTAGTAATCAACCAGTATGGATTTTTTGTTGGGCAATGGTCAATATAAAGCTGATATGTGTGATATGTAAATAACACTTGAATAGCAATTGTGTATATTGCAAATATTTCCCATATTTAATGAATTAGACATAATGAATTAAAAAATGAATCAATATAAAAAATCTGTAAAATAGATTTATTTTATACTTCAGCAATATCTTGATTCTGTAATCCTGTTAAAGTATTTTCACAAATAAAGAAGCTGTTAAAAACATTAATAAAAAGCAAGTAAACTGGTAACCAACAGGGCACTTACTATGCAAAAAGAAAAATGTATCGACCAACACGATAATTTTAAAAATTCCAAATATCAGTTGATACATCAGCCTTGGCGATGTATGAGTCTGTAGGTTGGTGAATAATCAAATAACAAGTAATTATAGTATTATCATTTATGGCGATACATAATACATCCTAATTGCTTACATAATTTCAAAGTTTTACAAGCCATAGGTATATTTAAACTTATTGTGATAGTTTTGTTAATTTATGCCTCGTATTTTGTGTGTATCCAACGTGTATCCCACATCCTGTAACCTGCGTTAATAACCAGCACAGGTGCTGTAACACGAGTATGCATATGGTGCTGTCGTGACACATGACTTCAAACAAACCCAGACACAAAGCAAGAGGACATTTGCATTCTGTTCTCCATTCATGTGAGAACCACACTGAGAGGAAGATAGAGCAGCATGGATGAGATGAGACAGGGAAGGAAGGATGGTTACTACAGAGCGGCGATCTCTGACGTCTGTTACTGCTATAAATGAAGCGCAGATTCATAGAGTCAGTGTGTGTTCAATGTAGCCCCCACACTTTTCATAACTTTCATAAGAAGAAGCTGAGAGAGTGGGAGATGATCCGGGGAAGACATCTATAGTATGTCCAGTGATTCACACTGACATCCTTCCTCAACACAACCCTCAGATTGTGTGTCCTGCTGACCAAGCCTTTATACTTTCAGATAATTCTGCTATTTGATATCCTGTGGTGGGCGAGTGGTGTTCATTACCTGTACAGATGAAAGCCTGACATCGTGTTGAGGTTGCCTTTCACATACATCTCCTGATCAATACTTTCTTTCTCTCTTCATCTGTCCACAGGCTCGAACACTGTGTCCAAGCTTTGGAAGAACAAGCAAATGGAGAGCCACAACTGCTGAGCTGTCGGTTCCCCCTCCCTCTTTTCCTCTCCTCCAGTTCCTCCTCTTCCTCTCCTTTTTACGTTCTCCCTCTCACTGAGAGCAGGAGATGAGCTCAGAAGAAAAAAGTTCCACTATGTCCCAGAAGATCTCCTCTCCATCTCACAGCAATAGCAGTTCCTCCTCCAAACATGACAGCAGACAGGTAAGTGTGTGTGCATTTGATTTGGCAGACAATGAGCTACATTTATAGAAGTATCACTTTTGTTGAAAAAAGGTACAAAAGCTGTCACTGGGGTGGTACCCTTTCAAAAGGTACACCTTTGTTCCTTATTTACCCCTAAGGGGTGCATATTACTACCTTAAAGGTACATATTAGTTCTTTTAAAAGGGTCTCAGTGACAGCTTTTGTACCTTTTTTTTTGAAACTGTATGTAACTCAACCTGCACTTTTGGAGAGATAACAGTTGACCTTAAATCTTGTGGCTTTGTGTGTAAAGGTGTTGCTTTTCTTAGCAATTAGTTTTACCTGGTGGATGATAAAATAAAAAACATGAACATGTCTAAATTTTTCATGCAAAGCAAACAAATGCCTAACTAGCACTATCAAATACAAATGCACTGAGGGTGAAGAAGACATAGACTTCCCGCTGTTATATATTAGTGTGTGCGAGATAAATTGAGATTCAGTTGTGTTGATTTTCCAGGTTTAATATTTGTCCTGCTGGTACTGTAAATAGGTCGTTGATGTGAAATACTTTTTGGAAATTGACATCCTGCAGTGTGACATGAAATGTATAATCTACAACTGTTTTATAGCATTTTCTCATCTCGTCTTCAAAATACAGTGCTCTTTTCATACCATAAAAATGCACTGTGCAAAGACAAAACGTTTTTTATATCAGTCAGGAAACTCTGCATGGAGCAGGCTAATTTTTTCTTGCTATGTAATCTGCTAGCAGTCTTGGCCTCAGCTGTAACTGCAGTCGTTGAGCTTATTTGGTCAACATTTAAATTGTCTGATTCTAATTTTGCTGTAAACTGGTTCAGCAGCGTGCTATCAAAGTACCTCTGATACCCTCCACCTCCCCCAGCTCCACCTGTCTAGATCAGCTACAGGCCATTTTATACATCTATATTTGTGCAGCAGCTGCATGTCTGTGTATGTCTTGGCAGTAACAAGTCTCGTTACTTGCTCTGCAGCAGCAGCAGCAATAACAGAAGTGGAAATGTAGATCTAGTCGGCCAAGACCAAAAAAATTAACATTGCCATCCATTTACAGTATATGCTAAAACTACTCTAAGGGTTGTTTTGACTGAAATATACTTTCTTTTATACATTCATATAATTATTCGCATTAAAATCTTGATGTTAATCAAAATAAAAATTCCATGGATACAAGCATCTACAAAATATTAGCTTAAACAAGAGACAGCTGTGTTTGTTCAAAGAGCCTGATGCTCTGTTTATAGGTCTTAGAATGACTAGCTTGCCTTAATGTCTCCTGATACTTTGCTTCATACAGAAAGGACCTTTAGAGTATAAATATTTATAGTGCTTAGAGGTTTTTTTATATAATTTTCTGAAAGCAAATGAAAAACTGGCTGAAAATACAGATGAAAGCAGAAAGCAGTGGACTAGACAAAATGTTTCTGGACTTTACCCCAGAATTTCTCAGCTACGCTTTTCCACTTTATCTTCATCAGTCCCATTACCCGCTGTGCTGAAACACAGTATTAATCTCTCTGTTCTCAGTCAGATGACTGTGGGAAATATGAATATAACCGATCTATGAAATGAGCCTTGAGCGCCGGATGAATAAAAACTTAGCAGCCCTTTGTTTTTTTCATTTATTGCAATTCTGAAACACTTCCTTAGGCTTTTTTCTGAGGGAATTAGTGGCAAACTAATCATGTTCTGTGAAAATGAAGGATAAATACAGCAGGATTCAAAAGTCTGCTCTCAGACCTTTGGATGCCATTATTTGTCTTCAATCACAGTTCACACAGGTTTGTTCCTGTTGTGTATAGATTAAATATATCTGTGTGCATATGCACACCTGCACGTGTGTGCAGTCATATGCTCTGAGCTCTGGAGGGCGGATGCGTGTCCTTCTCCTCAGATGAACACGCTGACCTGATTATGAGGCTGTAATCTCTAATCTCATCATTTTGTAGCATTATAAAGCTCATTACTCCTTCTAAGCGGAGATATGTTTCAGTGTTCGGGTGGCAGACGTTACTCTCAATACCAACATCATGGAATTATGTTGTGTAGAGTTTAAAGTAATGCAAGAGGGCTGAAATCCTACCAGGTGATCTGGTGCCCACTTCTTTAGAGAAATGTCCTCAGAGCTATCTATCAAATAAATTAAATACTTTCTGAGAGTGCTGGTTTTGTATAGTTTACTTTATAGGGAAGTTTATGTTCTATGACTACACAGTGCTCCTGTATAACTGTATACTTTGTGTCACTACATGGGTAACAAAAGATAGTTTTCAATGGGTCCCTTGTGGAAAAGATGTGTGCATTTGTATCGTGTTTGTGTGTGTGTGTGTGTGTGTGTGTGTATATATATATATATATATATATATATATATATAATGTTGTGATTGTGATTGTGATACGTTGTATTTTGGGACCCCCTCGAAAACGTCATTTTGTAATAATGCCAAATTAAAAGTTTTACTTTAACGTACATTCATTATATGTGACCCTGGACCACAAAATTAGTCTTAAGTCGCTAGGGTATATTTGTAGCAATAGCCAAAAATACATTGTATGGGTCAAAATTGACCCTTATGACTGGTTTTGTGGTCCAGGGTCACATATTTTAATAATCTTTTGGTTACTTTTGATGTATTTTAAAGCACATGTAAAGTACATGATTATAATTTTAACTATAATGTGTTATTCAATATTACTTTATTATTTAAATTGTATATTATTTATTATTTAAAGTTAATATATTTTGAATGTATTAAATTGCAGCTTCATTACAAATGTATAATTACAAACAAGTTTAAACATGACATGACATACAAGTTTCCATAAAAATGACATTCTATTATATTTTATTTTATAATGCAGTTATTGCAACCTGAATTCCAGAAATGTTGGGACGTTTTTTAAATTTGAATAAAATGAAAACTAAAAGACTTTCAAATCAGATGAGCCAATATTCAATATTTTATTCACAATAGAACATCTAACATAACAAATGTTTAAACAGAGAAATTTTACACTTTCATCGACTAAATGAGCTCATTCAAAACTTGATGCCTGCTACAGGTCTCAAAAAAGTTGGCACGGGGACAACAAAGGGCTGAAAAAGCAAGAAATTTTGAAAAGATTCAGCTGGGAGAACATCTAGCAACTAATTAAGTTAATTGACATCAGGTCTGTAACATAAAAGGGATGTCTTAGAGAGGCAGAGTCTGAAAGAATGCATAAAAATATTGTGGAATAATTTAAAAGCAACGTTCCTCAACCTCAAATTGCAAAGGCTTTGCAAATCTAATCATCATCTACAGTGCATAACAACATCAAAAGATTCAGAGAAACTGGAGAAATCTCTGTGCGTAAGGGACAAGGGCGAAGACCTTTGTTGGATGCCCGTGGTCTTCGGGCCCTCAGACGACACTGCATCACTCATCGGCATGATTCTGTCATTGACATTACTAAATGGGCACAGGAATACTTCCAGAAACCACTGTCTGTAAACACAATCCACCGTGCCATCTGCAGATGCCAACTAATGCTCTATCATGCAAAAAGGAAGCCATACGTGAACATGGTCCAGAAGTGCTGCCGTGTCCTGTGGGCCAAGGCTCATTTCATTTCTTTAAAAAGGGGAAAAACTCATTGAGATTAAAATCTCTTTTGCAAGAGTGGCCTGGCCAAGAAAGCAGCAACAACATAGCATATACAAATTTACAGACACATTTAAAATGGACTGTTTCAAAGTGGAAATGTGTTCTATGGTCAGACGAGTTCAAATTTGACATTCTTGTTGGAAATCACGAACGCCGTGTCCTCCGGGCTAAAGAGGAGGGAGACCTTCCTGCATGTTATCAGCATTCAGTTCAAAAGCCAGCATCTCTGATGGTATGGGGGTACATAAGTGCATACGGTATGGGCAGCTTGCATGTTTTGGAAGGCACTATGAATGCAGAAAGGTATATAAAGGTTTTAGAGCAACATATGCTCCCCTCCAGATGACGTGTATTTCAGCAGGACAATGCAAAACCACATACTGCAGCTATTACAACAGCATGGCTTCCTAGTAGAAGAGTCCGGGTGCTGAATTGGCCTGCCTGCAGTCCAGATCTTTCACCTATAGAGAACATTTGGCACATCATTAAACGAAAAATACATCAAAGATAACCATGAACTCTTCAGCAGCTGGAAACCTATATCAGACAAGAACGGGACCAAATTCCAACACCAAAACTCCAGAAACTCATAACCTCAATGCCCAGACATCTTCAAACTGTTTTGAAAAGAAGAGGAGATGCTACACCATAGTAAACATGCCCCCGTCCCAACTATTTTGAGACCTGTAGCAGGTATCAAATTTGAAATGAGCTCATTTTGTGCATAAAATTGTAGAATTTCTCTGTTTAAACATTTGTTATGTTATCTATGTTCTATTGTGAATAAAATATTGGCTCATGTGATTTGAAAGTCTTTTAGTTTTCATTTTATTCAAATTTAAAAAACGTCCCAACATTTCCGGAATTCAGATTGTATATTACATATAAAGATGTACTCAAGTCCTAGTTAAGTGAGTCAAGAAAGAACTAAAGTTCAGCTAAATTTTTTTTGCAATTAACATGCAATTATTGTCTGAAAACATTACATTTAGTATTATTATTTAAACATATATTCTCTAATAAGTAAGTCTTATAAGTTTTAAAATTATTCTAAAGTGTTCTTCCTTTTCACAAGGGTTGGTTGAGCAGCTGGGCTGTTTCACTGTCATAACGCAGTATCCCTTGAAGGTTGTGTTGCTCTTTGATTTGAGCTGTTGTGTAAGAGCGGTTGGTTTCATTAGTCGCACTCTGTGGTTCTTAATGCATGTTTGGGTTTTGTCCTTGGCTATAGAGATGTCTCTTTGTAAGTTGTCCTTGATGTAGTGAATTGCTGAGCGCGTGTTTGGGCAGTGCAGCTCTTGCCTTGAGGAAGAGACCGAGTTTGCTGAAGAGGGAGAATGAAGACCTACATTTTTGTCCCGTCTGTCAGCGCTCTAAATAATAAAAAGAATATCTATCTTCTCTAAATTTCCACCTGATTGAGAACAGTATGCACATTGTTAATTATCCACATTCTGATATCGATGTATCCAGGATATTGTGAATAAGTGACCTTGTTCCTGCAGTTCATTTGCATAACATACGCCCAAACCATCTCCTTATAAAGGCTTTCCTCAAAGCTGCTAATGTATAGCAATTCTTCACTTAAAGACACTTTTCTCTTTTTAATGTATTTTAAAATATAATATATTCCTGTGATAGCAAAGCTGAATTTTCAGCATCATTACTCCAGTCTTCAGTCAGTGTCACTGTGTGTTCTGAAAAAAGGGGAGAAGAATCCTAAGTTTGGAGCAACTCTTTCAAACATTTTTCTAGCCCTGCTGCCTTCATGTCTTTCTAAAACATTTTCTGTAAATTTATTAACAATTTTCATCACTTTTCAATCCACACTTTGATCATTCATTTTAAATCCACAAATATTTACAGTATTTATCACACAAATAATAAGTGTCCGGTATTACCAAAATCTTATATATCATGATAATTAATTTTATGTCATGAAAGCACTATATATCAGGAAAAATAATTGAAAAAGTGTATATATTAATTTACTTATATATTAAATAACCATAATGTCTATTCCATATGAATCTGTCAAGTGACTTCCTCAGTTTGTCTTTACTTGTTGACTCTCTGATTTCACATTGCATGTTTTTCATCATTATAACAACATTTATTATAACCATTTTTTATAGGCACTGAGTTAGAAACACTATATTGTTTCATTGTACAGTGTGTGCATGTATTGAATTGAATTGTACAGGACAGCTGGGAGATCGTGGAGGGTTTGCGTGGTGGTCTTTCCAATGTTCAGGAGCCAGAGAAGCAGTCTGGCTACATGCTGAAGAAGAGAAAGTGGCCAATGAAAGGCTGGCACAAGGTATGTAGGAAATAGCCATGCATTAATGCCTCTACCAATGTTTAATTCAAAATATTTGGAAAAAGTGGAATAATTAGATAAATTAGCGCAGAGATTTCCAGATCTGAGCGGATTCGTGCTAACTTGCCTGAACACATTGCACTCATTCTGATGGACTCTGCACTTAAAAAAATTACTCGAATTTGTTGCCAAATTGATTTTTTTATTTAATATTAATCAAAAATATTTATTTTCGCAGACAAAAACATTCATACAGAGTATAGAAATTATATATTTTAAAAATCACACAATCAAATTTTAATGTAGGTCAACATCATTTTTGGGGTTTTGGGGTTTTTATAACTTAATTTCACCCTAAACAAAAATTAAATGAGCTATAATATGAAAATGAAGATGAAAGACCTTAATGTTTATTGTGCTGCCTTTTTAAAATATGCATCATCTTGTCTGTTATGGACTAACAACAACAATGAAAACACCAGAAACATTAATAAAACCCACAATAATCTCTGCAGTCATTAAAGCTCCAAATCGACAGAGTTGTTTCTTTTAATTTTTTCAATGATGAGTCCTTTTTGATTTTAGCCAAACTGAACTAAACAGGTTAAACCAGAAATTGTGATTCTTGATTAGACCAACATAAAAATGCACTTTAAATAAATGGCACAGTCATTTCACTTTTTTCAGTCTTGACAATTAAAGCACTTGTTCTGTTCAATTTGAGCACACAAACACAATTAAAGGTAATGTTAGCATGTTTCGATGCAAAAATACTTTCTTCTATGCAAGTTTAATATTCAGATACAACCCTGAGTAAGCCATTCAAAGGTCTGTTCTCCAAAAATACCCATATTCCCCTTCAACCAAACAGTGAATACAAGAATAGACAGAAAAGAGGCATAGCGATACACAGCCTCTCATTCATCAAGAGTGCGTAAGCGTCCCCTGAGAGGACATTCATTTACCAAATAAATCTGACCCAAGTTTCTCCTCTGTCCTCTCCTCTTTGTGCTTCTTTCTTCACAGAGATTCTTCTACTTGGACAAGGGCATTTTGAAGTATGCCAAATGCGCAGCTGATGTGAGTCTAAAAGGCACCACATGTACACACACACACACACACACACACACACTCACTCACTCACTCAATCCGTTGAACTAAAGCACTCAGGACTTTTAGTGGTCAGTTCCCCATCATGTAAGTCTTCACAGAGCTCCAGCAATCTTTAGAGGTCCTAAACCTCCAACTTTGTCAATAAACTTTCTGTTTCCTGCTGATAAAAGCCTCAAGCTGTGGGTACGTAAAATCAAAGTTAATGTCCCCAGGGTTTGATAGCATCGTCTAGAGCCGATATTTTGCAAAAGTAAAGCGGTAAATTTCATAAGAGAAACTGTTATACAACCTACCTTCCCTCATGCCAGTCTGCCCTCCTAAACAGCATTATGAAGTAGACGCTTAGAGCCAGGGTATTAAATTATAATGAACGTGCGTATTCAACCTGCCATATATCTTTCAGATGTAGCTGGAGCCTTTTTGGCCTCTAAATCAAGGGCACTAGTTGAATGTGCCTGTGAGAATGGATCATTGACAAGGTTATCCATTAGCAAAATTAGCCAGAGCTCTCTTGCATTTAATGTGCTGCAAACTTGTCACCTTTTGTGAAATTTACTGTTTTGAATGCACAGTATGCTTATAGAGGGCTATATGCTTACAAATTCTAAATTTAGTGAGTTTATGGGGTAAATGTCTCTTTTGAGCAGGTACTTTTTAATTAATATTTTTAACTGATCAGTGTAGTTATTGACTAGTTAAAGATACACTTTATGTGTTTTGTCAGTACTATTTTAAAAATATTTTTAAAATATAAAATGTATTTACTTTTTTCAAATATTTATTACTTACAAATGATAAAAGATTTGTTAATGGAATCAAATTCTTAAATTCTTCACAATTCTCATCCCTACTTCTACGTCATTCATGCAAACCTATGAAAGAGCCACAGTAAGATGGGATGCCTAGGGCTGTTGTATCACTCTGTTGTATTTTTGAAAGGATGCAGTAGATTTCGTTATTTGTGGAAAAGCACAAGAGCCTAGAATTCAATTTGAATCTATATTCATTTGAGGTTTAACCAGGAGCAACATATTTGCTCAGTAGTAATTTGAGTACATTGCAACAAAGTAGCATCTGTTGTATTGATAGACAAGGTAGGGGTGATATTTATAGGTCAAACCTTCTGTCTGTGCTGTGTGCAGGTCGAGAAAGGCAAGCTCCATGGCTGCATTGATGTGGGGCTGTCCGTTATGGCCATTAAGAAGAAAGCCAAGTGCATTGATCTAGATGCTGAAGAAAACATTTATCACCTGAAGGTATCACAACAATTATAGTATTAGGCTGACCTTAGAGTCAGAATGCTCTGCGGTCACAGGAAAAGCATTAGTGGAGATTGGTGCATACCATAATTTTGCTGCAGTTATTACTGGAACATGTTGCATTATGATGGTACAGGAGATTTGCTTTAGCCTTATATTAAAGTAGCACTGAGAGGTTATGATTTCTTTAATGGAGTTTTGTGGCTATGTGAGAAAGAGTTTTGATGTACTTTGATATTCAGAACTGAACTGAGAATGAATTTTAAATCCCAGTATAATTCAGTTTAAATTAATGGAATGTTATAGGTAATATGCATTAAAAATTTAAATTTAATTCTGAAATTCAATTCTAATTAAATGTAATTGCAATTACAATTAGTAATTAAAATTTGCATACATACCTACATACATATTTAATTATATTTAATATATAATCTTAATTAATAATTTTCATTTCATTAACCGTATTGGAAAAACACATTTCCCCGAATTCTCTCATTAAATATAGTTACAAATATAAAATCGCTTAATATAAAGTTCTAAATAACTGTAACTGTCTAAATGTTTAAAAAAAATTCTTGTGTTGAATTTCTATGAATTGCAATATTGTCTTATAGGTTATTATGGTTAATAGTGTTAAATTATACTGTTATCTGTATATACTGTTATCATGTTTAAAGCTTTTAGCAAATCATTACAATCCCAAAACAGATTAAGTTTAATAAGAGAAAGCTTTACACGTCCCCAACAGAGAGTTTGAGTCTGAAATGAAATTCTGCTCCCAAGTAGTGAATTCTCTTCTAAAGAGAATCGTTTAAGAGACAACATAGGTTTCATCGGCTTAAGTTTGTTTTTCTCCAAGTGCGTTTTGAACTTTTGATCTCAGGAATAGGAAGCAGGTCTTTCAAATACAAAGCCATGAGGTCAACCTTCATCTGGACCATTTTAAAGTGTAGCTGCACGATGTCAAGAAAACCAGCTTCTGAATTCTGATTGAGTAGGTTTCCTTCATCCTGAACCTTTGACTGTGGTCTCCTTGTGCTAGCAGATCAAGTCCCAGGAGCTGTTTGATGAATGGGTCTCTAAGCTGCGTCACCACAGACTTTACAGGCAGAATGAGATCACCATGTTCCCTCATGAGAAAACGCTCTTCCACCCTCATTACCCCCTCACCTCCTCCCCCACGACACCTGACAGTCAGTCCATCAGAAAGGTAACGCCTTGGGACATGTAGAGGGTTTAGATGGAAAGATAAATGTCAGATAAAATGACGATGACTGCGCAAGTGCTTTAACTTTGAGAGAATGTTAAAGGACTGTTCAAGGTTAAACGCTGTGTCAATTTGTGGCAACTTTCACAAAAGAGTCTCTCAAAAAGCATTTTTCACGCTATGACTAGTTTATTTAATTTGTCTACCAGTGTTGGGAAGGTTACTTGGAAATGTAATAGGTTACAGATTACAGGTTACCCTATTTAAAATGTAATAAGTAGTGTAACTATTTCAGTTACTTTATTGATTACATTTGATTACTAAATTCTAAATTTCGAATGTTTTCAACTGTTAATCATTTTCAAACATGTAAAGCAGGCAGGGTTAACCTTAAAGTAGTACTCAACACTGATTACTATCAGACTTTCAAAATCCTTCATCACTTGAATTAAGATGATAATAATTTAATTTTAAAGCACAGCCACCACAAAATCACAGTTTAGCACCTCTTTTTACTTTGAGATCATTCTCAGGTTAAATACAGTTTTAAAATCATAACAAGAAATAGTTTTATAGCTATGAAACAGTTTTTGAAATCAAATCGTTGCATAACATGAAATGCTGGCATCTAACAATACCTTGGAAAAACAGTTAATCTTAAAAAATAAAGTATATACATAAACGAAAATAGTAAATAAAACAGTTATGTGTGCTATTCTGTGTCCTAAACTCCTGAAACATTTTTGTCTCGTATTTTAGAGCAGTCAATGCAATTTGAGAAAGAAATCAATCAAATCTGCGTGTGTGAAAATCTTCAGATGGAACCTCTTTTGTAATCGTTAACATTTTCATAAGTAACCGTAATTTAACTAAACATTTTTTCTCAGTAACTGTAACTGATTACAATTAGATTTATTTTGTAATTAAATTGCCTAATTCCACTACATGTAACTACTTTCTCCCCAACACTGTTGTCCACTAACAATGTCCAACAGTGTATATGCATTTATTACAGGAGAACTCTTTCTCTCTTTCACCTCAATAACTTTCTCTCTTTATTTAGCGTGCCTCTCTTGCAAAGCAGTCCTCTCTCCACTTGCCGGTATCTTTTACCAGTCAGGCCAAGGTGACCGCCTGGCTCCAGTCTTCTGATGACATGGACAGGTGCACCAAAGGTACTCACACACCAATTTATGAATCCATCTCACTCTGAAAATGCTGTGTTTGCAGCTTTTTACTGCACAATGTTCTTTGTCTCTCTGTCTCAGAACTCTCAGTATGTGAGGCTCAGCTTCTGGAACTGAATCACTTATTAAGAAGTATGGAGGTGTTACACCGCACCTACTCCGCCCCGGCCATCAACGCTCTGCAGGTTACATGTCACTCACACACAAAATTATAATAGTAATTCTATTTAAATATTTTATTTTTTGTTAACAATCAATAATTAAGTCATATATCAGAAGAGTTAGATAAAGTGTTCTATACATATCCAACAAATATGTATTTAGTTGAATTAGTATTAGTTTGGATTTTACAAATTTTGCTAACTTTTTAAAATCTTTAAAACTGCTGCCCTCAAAAAAGGCCAGGCTTATTTCTTCAGGCAGTGGTCCAGCTGTGTTAATGTTCTTGCCTACGGCCCAACTGACAAACAGTCATTCAGTTGATAGCACAATTTCAGAAGGATAGCCATGATGATTTTTGCAGTCATAAATCAAATTATTCCACATAACCGCTGTTACGGATGAGCTATAATTCAGAAAGCTGTCCTTTCATCTGCCAAATGGGTCGCCTTGTTTTATTACAACTGCTGTTTACTTTTGCTCCTGTGAATGTAAATGTTGTCTTCAGCTAGTTTGCAGCTTTTCGTTTTGTGCCGTCTGGCTGACAAATAATAGGAGAGATCTGGGTGCAAGTACACTTTGTTCATTTACATATACTGCTGCTGATATTGTAACAATACAAAGCTGGTTATAAATCAGCAAACTTGTCCTTTAAGATGCTGGGCATTAATCCACTTATTGTCACAGAATTCTTCCTCTTTTTACTTTTTGCATGTTATGCCAATAGCAATAGATGGCCAGTATTCTATATTATTTTGTATAAATAAATTAAACATAAAACACTAAACATCTATAATCAGTCATTAAGTGAATTTGGGCATCACAAAATTTTAATGTATAGTATGAAAATGGATATTTATGTTGAGATTTGCTAATGATTACAGTTAATTTAAGTTGTTAAATTACTAGTGTGTCTAAATATGAACTTGCTTGATGAGTGTTAGAAGATGGCAAAACTATATAAATGTAAAAATATGGGAAATGAGCATGCACAGTTAAATTTCCAATATCAGCCGATATATATATCCAATACTGATAAATGAAAACTAAATCTCTTATATTTGTCATTAACTGATATGTACTGATATATTGTGCATATGTATAAAAATTCAGTTTTAGTGGATTAATAAAAGGCTTTCAATATGTATTGGGGGAATGATAGGAAGTTTAAAAAAATTAAAACAGGGTCTCACTGTCTTGCATTTTATATAGGCTTCAACATACGACAGCCCAAAAAAAGAGAAGAGACATCCCAGAAAATGGCGTCCCAAGAATTACGGGAAAGACAACAAAACAACCCTGCAGGTGATCCGTGACCTTCTACTTGCAGATATTAAAACATAAAACTGCCTTTAAAAAGGCTTTGTGTAGTTTACAAGGCAGTTATGAATCACTCCATGAATACTTCAAGTTACTAGAGAGCCATGCATTTTTAATGGTAACCCAATGTTTTATTGAGCTGATTTGCTGACGTATTACATGCATGAATAGTGTGATAACAATGATAGTCATGCCTCGTTTTATAGTCCCTTAAGTATTACTCAAAGGACCATTAAGTATTAGTGCATGCAAGAGAAATTGCCTGTCATGTTTTCCCCTGGCCATTTAACTCGCAGTGCTCTCTGTGCCAAAATGAATAGCACCATCATTGACCACTGACCTGGTATTTTCTCCTAATTTTTAAAGGTTCCGAGCTGTATCTCAGCAGGTTCTATCCGTCTCCATGCATCCAATCCCAACCTTTCTTCAGTAGACCTGACCAATGAGACCAATGAGGCTTACCATGAACCTCTAGACTCACCTATAGATGTATCCAAACTGCAGGAAGACTTCTGCCGTGTCGCAAACAACCGTGAGTTCTGCCACAGTAACTAGTTTTAGTGATTTATCACTAGAATAGTGCACCACTTATCCTAGGTGACAAATGATACCTCATCATTCTCCCCTAATTCCTACATTTTTGGCTCAGAATGTCTTATTTGCATATAAAATACATGTCATCAGGAGGAAATTGCTGAGGGAAGAGCTAAAACTCGGGAGAATGCGACAGATGTTGATTGCAAATGGTTTTTTGCACTTTGTCTTCATGAAGATTGTGAAAATCAGCATCTCATTTTCTGAGAAATTACTCAGCAGGTCCCTTAGCACAGGTCAGAAGGTTTGATTGGACAATATTAAAACCTCTCTAGGTAAGCTGACCAGCAAGAATAAAATACTAAAATACTTAGAACAGCATCCATGCTAGTTCTTGTTGTTTTTTTGACTACTATTGTATTTTTAGTGAATACTGGTGACCTAATGTACTATATCTAATCTAGCTGATTAAGCTAGTTATACATTGTAGGGATGCCAGCAGAGTATTTCATGCAAATGGTGGTCTTTTGATATCCATTGAAAGGATTTTGTGGCTCCAGACCTGCAGACACGTGAACTG
Organism: Tor tambroides; assembly: GCA_021397915.2. Lineage (NCBI taxonomy): Eukaryota > Metazoa > Chordata > Actinopteri > Cypriniformes > Cyprinidae > Tor > Tor tambroides. Next base: position 26,463 of record JAFVLL020040538.1, read on the forward strand.
AAATGGAAAATCCGTTATTTTCTGCAGGTGGTTGGTCATTGTAAATTAGGCAACATCAGTGACATGCAGATAATCAAACCTCTAATGTACAGTACAGAATATCTGTTTATTACTGGTGCCTCTATAATGCTGTTTCAAAAGCTGCTTGACAGAAATGTCCCAGCTAATACAAGACACATGATACACAGCTTTAAATTAATGTGTGGTTTTGTGTAGTGGTAAAAACTACACTAACCAACACAAAAAATAGAAAGCTTTCCTTTTTTACTTGACTTAAACAGTGTCTAAGAGGTCCAGCATATCACCTGAGTTGCTAAAACTGTCAAACTTTATGAAAAGATCTCATAATCTTTTTATATTAGGTCAAAGTTTCCACCTTAAAACATGTGATTAATAATTCAATTTATTTAAATATATATATTTTTTCAATTAAAACAAGTCTCCAGTGCTCAAAAAGACTGCATTTATTTGATAAACAAATGCATTAAAAACAGTAATATTTTTAAATATCATTACAATTCAAAACAACTGTTTTCTAGTTCAATTTATTTTAAAATGTAATTTATTCCTGTGATGGCAAAAATGGCTGAATTTTCTGTAGCCATTACTCCAGGCTTTAATGTCACATGATCCTTCAGAAATAATCCTAATATGCTGATTTGATACTCAAGAAGCATTTTTTATTATTATCAATGTTAAAAACAGTTAACATTTTTTGTGATTTTTTTTTCAGGATTTTTTGATGAATAGAAGGTTCAAAAGAACAGCATTTATTGGAAATATTTAGTAACTTTTGATCAATTTAATGCATCCTTGCTGAATAAACGTATTAATTTCTTTTAAAAATAATCACACTGACCCCAAACTTTTGAACAGTAGTGTATATATAATATTTTCTAAATAACATATATATTTATATCATTTAGATTTTTCATTTTAGGTTTCTCATTTAGGTTTTAGTTTAGGTACAAAAAATGTGAGGTTAAACCTCTCTAAGAGCAGAACTCAGTTCTAGTACTCATTTATATTTTACTCATTTATTATTCACCAAGGACATATTGAAGAAGTCAACTTTGGTGAAACCATGTTCAACAAGTTGTTTGTTATTTCTGTTAAGTATCAAAGTAATATCAACCGTTTTCTGTTCTAAGCTCAAGTGCTTGTTTTCACTGTTTACTGCGCACAGTTCCTGTTTCCTTGCTACTATGGCAATGTTTTAAAATCACCTTTACGATCTGCATCTGCAGCAGGTTTTAGGAGGCCAAAGCAGCATATGAAACTTGCTCATGTGAAAGGCCCTTCACACTCCTGCTATAATGAAAGTGGAGAATACTTGCACTAAAATACACATTTTTTCTTCCTGACATATGACTCAGAGATTATTAGGCATTGCATAAATATGTATGCTCCCTCAAATTACAAGCAGATCGTGTTTCATAAATCATGCATGAAGATGTGAGAACCAAATCAGATCCTTAAATGATTTGTCCTTATATATATTCCTGAAATGATGCTTGACTCTTTTTTGTGTTTGTTTCCAGTTCATACAACCATGAAATCAGCCCTGTGCATGTTGACGACAGAGAAAGAGAGACTTAAGCATATGCTGGAGCACGAGTCTTGTCCTGCCCCCTCGGCCCAGCTCCTGGGACTGAAGAATACTTTGGCTGCTGTACGCACACAAACACACACACATTTCCTCTCTGTGCATTTCCTCAGACTCAATGCTATTTACTAACAATCTCTCTCTCAATTTCTTGTCTAAACTTTTCTTTAAAGCATTGCATGCAAGCAGAGCTCTTGTTTGGTGCTGATGTAAACATGCTGCTCTTATATCAATTCATGAATGGCCAAAGTATAAGACAATATTTAGATTTAGAGCTTTCTAATAAAGTGCAGAGAATTACCTGTGGAAGCGCTATTGTAGTACAATGAGTATGTCGAGCTTCTAATGAATCTTGTGAACAATAGCGTTGACCCTCACAGCAACATTTTTACATGCTAAAAACAGTCTGTGCTAAATCGAGTTCTGTAACACTGAATTATGACTCATCTTCCTCAGTGAGTCACGTTATTGTGAAGCAGACCCCCACTCTAGCACTTCTGAGAGCACCAAACTAACATCTGTTATCTTTTAGAATGGCAGGAAATCTGTTTGAAATTCAAAGTCCAGCTCCAACCTAACTGGTCACGTTTAGTCTCAAGTAATTTTGAACCCCAGAACTTCTATGTTCTGCTAGACAATTTTAAAGGAATGGTTCAGCTGAAAATTATAAATTGAATAATTTACTCACCCTCATCCAATCCTATTTAACTTTCTTTCCTTCTTAGAACACAAAGAGAGATATTTCGAAGAATGTTCATGCTGCACTTTTCCACAAAACGAAAACATGCTAGGATCAGGGTTGTCAAGCTCTAAAAAAAATATAAAAAATAATAAGTCCATATACCTCATTAAACTTTAAGTTATTACAGTATTACCTGAAAATCAAATCCTATTCTGTCACATTCTCATTTTGCTTGTTTAAATCTCAGATTCACTTTCATATTCAAATTAGGGCTGTCACGTTATCGGATTTACACTACCCATTTATTGTGGCCAAAAGAATTCACAGTGTTCACAATAATAAAAAAATTCACTATATTATCACAATGCACTGTAAAAAGGTTCTACCTACTAAAACTTAAGTTCAGTTGCTAATAAAGTTAATTAAGTATAATAATCAAATCGGCTGTACAAGTCATTTAAAAAAAATGCGGGTTGAATCTTGTATAACTTAAAATGATATGCTCAAAAAGTCATGGCAACATGTTTTTGTATTACTTTAACTCACCAAAATAACCAATCTCAAATTTATTTTTTATTACAATGTATCAATAGAAATTTTTTGGGGGAAAAAAGTTTTCAAATTCATCTGTTTATTTTTGTTTCCATTTGTTTGGCCCATGAATCACGTTCACTTTTGCCTGTCATCTGACGTGACTTTGTGCGGCAGTTGTAACTACACACTGCCTCTACTTCTTTTTTAATTTTATGATAAGCTACTATATTGGAGTGTCAACCAAATCATTACTGGTGCTGAATTATTTACATTTACATTTACATTTAGTTATTTAGCGGACGGTTTTATTAGTGGTGTCAAAATTAGCGCGTTAACGCATGCGATTAATTTTTTCTGATTAACGCGTTAAAAATATTTAACGCAATTAACGCAGGGGCAGGGCTAGGGTTGGCCACCCCATTCGCAACTGCTGCCTCTGTCTCTTTTTTCTTGAAAAGGATTGCGTTTATTTAGATGCAGAACGTCTTTATGACCACATCAAACGGGAGACGTTTCAGACGCGCTCTAACTTTGCCTCCGCGCCAGGCGCGAGTCAAACGAGCGCGGAAAAGTCACGCGCGCTGTAGCGTGTATCATTTCATATCAAACAGCGAAAGAAACTACGTGCATGCAATGTCCTAGTTATGCCGTCAGTTAAGGCATGAAGTTACCAAAAAGGCGATTAAAGCTGCCTTAAAACTGCGTGCATGCATTTAAGAACATGTCGCTGAAATGGTTTTAAAAACTGTCCTGAGGCACCCCAGCACTGTCTCCCTCATCTAAAACACCCGATTCAACTCGTCCGCTCATTAGTAGAGACTTTAAGACCTGAAGTGGGTCAGAAAAGGTAAAGAGAGTTGCATGTCAGATCTGCGTCACGTTCAGCAGCAGCAGCTTTTAAAGCTATAGCAGGCAAATAAGCTAATAACCAGCTGCTGTGATGTCTATTAATCCAAGAACCAAAGAAAAAAAAAAGAGGAAATCAATAACTTTTATAGCTTTAAGGGGTTCATCTATATTTAATTTAGAATTTAGTGTTTGGTAAGTATTCATTTTCTGTATATTTCTGCTGAAGGGCACAAGTAGCTAAATATGTAATTTATTATAATAGGTTCATGTGATGATTGTTTTAAGTTCACTTAAATTAGAAGTTAAGTCTAATAAATGTTAAAATTTATAGATCTAAATTATACTGTAATGCTGACTGGCTACAGTCAATGGTTAAATATTCAGGGGAAAAAACTATTTTATAGAGACATCAGTAGTATTGATATCAGTGAAATATTAAAAATATTAATATAAGAAATATTAAAAATATACTGTCTTTATGTTGTTTGTACATTGTACATTTGAAGATTGAATGCAAAATTATTGCAATATAAAAGTATATTTAAAAACCTTAATGTTAGGTGGATTAATCGCAATTAATTTTAGAAAAATATGCAATTAATTAGTTAATTTTTTTTAATCGATTGACAGCACTAGTTTTTATCCAAAGCAATTTACAAATGAGGACAATAGAAGCAATCAAAACCAACAAAAGAGCAACAATATGTAAGCGCTATGACGAGTCTCGGTTAGCCTAACGCAGTACATGTAGCAAGTGTTTTTTTGTTTTTATTTTTTTTATTAAGAAAACAAGTAGATAGAATAAAAAAGCTAGTGTTAGAGGGTCAGATAGATACAAAGAAGACTAATAAATACAAAGAAGACAGATAGATAAAACAGAATTAGAATAGAGAGTGCTAGAGTTCAAGGGTCAAATAAAGAATATTTACAATATTATTGTATGTATAATATTGACATGTTACATGTTTTTTAACTATCACGGTTATTATCAGTACCGAGATAATTGTGACACCCCTAATTCCAACTTGGCAGTTACAATGAAACCCATTTAATCATCAAAACTGTTGCAGCATATCTTCACACAGCACATTTGAATAAGTGCAAGATTTGAGAATGTATTTCCGATTTATTTAAAATACGGGGCCATTCACACATAGACATGGGCAGTGGAATGGGGGAAAAAACAAAGTCTCAAAACACATTTTTTAAAATCTTGAGCACCACAATTTTAAAACAGTGTCGTGCAAAAAAACGCTGCAAAAAACGCAAACGCAGAGGTCAAAGACATCTGTCTAGCACATTTTCATAGAAAAACAATGGAAAAGTAGTGCAATTGAACGGAAAAACGTGTTCTGCGTGAATGGCCCCTAAGAGTTATTGTCTTTGCTTAGTTCTAGTAACTATATGCCTTTGAAATAGATGAGGGTGAATAAATAATGACCTGTTTTCTTTTCATTGTTTACGGTATGTCTGATAGTTAGGAGTTCTATGTGGAAGCCATGTGAGTATCTGCTGGTTGCTTTTGCAGGCTGTAACACAGAACGCTGAGCTGCGAGAGCGTCTGTGCAAGATTCATGCTGAGTCGCACATCTCTGATCCCTCTGTCCATATAAACCTCAGCCCTGGCCCCCTGCAGGTGGGTCTGGGAAATGTGTTATCATTAGTGCCATTGTCAAGACCAGACCATTTCTATAGCTGCCACCAACCATACTTTTCATTAGTCATCATTGCACATTTTTACAAGTAGAGGTTTCATTATTGTTGAAAGAATTAGCGTAAGATTTGTCAACTGAATAGTTTTTGTTACCTCGGGATAAAACCCAAGGCTCAAGTTGATTTATGCTAATTGAATCCACAGATACTCTATGGAGAGGCTGAGTCAGACTCAGTAGTGCCAGTTAATCATGTCTCCGGATAGTTTACGCCCAAACCCACTTGCACGCTCACTAACAACCTTATATACAGCACCCACGCTTCACATGCTATTTAGCGTTATGTTCCTGTGGAATTGTTATGTCAATAACCAACTTCCCTAATTGACATTCTAGTCAACATAATGCTTTTACGCTAATTAGCTTGCAAAGCTCTGCCAACTGTCTTTCCTTTTTGTCTGACTGCTTCATAAGAAGTCATGATTAAAAATAAACTGTTTGCCAGTTTTGTTTTTTAACTTAGTCTTGTGCTGATAAGAAATATTTTCCCTCATTCTGCATTTTTGTTTTAATCTTCTGTTGGGAACTTGTATCTTGTTTGCTTCGTGTGTGAGCTAATGAGTTGAATCTCATGAAAGCTGCCAAGAAATATCTGGGACAAATTTAATCTCAAAATGAAAAGAAACAAATAAGAATTTATGTATCGTGTAATGAAAATGAAGCCTATTTTAAGACCAATGATATTTTTTCCATAAGGATTTTTAGGGATGCATGATATATCGGCCACCATATCGGTATCGGCCGATAATTGTTCATATTTACTGTTATCGGCCTGATATGAAAATTTGGCCAATATCTTAAAGCCGATAAATAATGTAGTATTTCTTTCAGAGACACTTCAGATGCGCACTGTTCGCCATGATGGTTTTGAATTGCTTGAAAAATAATTGGAATCACTTTGAAAAGGACAATACACTTAAGTGCAACTTGTGCAGGGCAAGTCTCTCAAAAAGGCTACATAAAACAACATTAAGAACTATGATTGGGAATGTTGTGTATATAACATTCTAATGAGAACATTATTATAATAAAACATGAATTTTTGGGGGGTTTAGCTGCTGTATTTCAACGCGTTGTTATGGAAGAGAAGAGTGCGTTCACAACAGGAGTTAAACATTCTGATTGTAGCACGCTATAACTGCGTCATTTTGTACATATATAAGTTGCAATATTATGTTTATATTGTAAAAATATCTGATTAATCTCATAGGATGCATTTCCTTTAGTTAAATAAGCTGCTAGCAATGCACTTCAGTTTACTGGTGTTCAGGTCTTTAGCTTCGGCGTGTGCAGCTTAAACAATAATGCACAGCATTAATAACTGTAACTGGGACTGTCATATACACAATATTATAAAGAGAATACTACCGTAATAGAAAGTTGTGAATTCTTTGGGGTTTATTTACCATGTTTCAGCGATTTGGTATGGGTAGAGCCATTTTTTCGATTGGATTTTTGTAATCAGGCTCTCAAAAATTAGATAAAAAAATTGGATTTAGATTAATTGGCCAACATATCGGTTATCGGCTTTGAAATATGAAGAATTATCGGTTATCGGTATCAGCCAAAATTTCATATCGGTGCATCCCTAAGGATTTTCATGACAATTAGGCACACATAACAGATCTCTGTAGCCCACTGCATAAAAATCATAACTCTCATAACTGTTGAAAAATCTCATTCTCATCACTCTCACTCTAAAAAAAATACTGGTGGTATTTAATAATTCACTCATAATTTATTCAAAACCTACTCATACATTTTGCGGGTCAGTTTGACCCAGTGGAACGTGAGCTTATAAAACTTTTTTTTTTCTTAAACCATATTTAAAACATATCTGATCAATACCTTCTCATTAATTAGTGGCTGTGCAAACATTTCTGTGCATTGATTATTACTGTGTTATTACCATTTTATTAATACATTCACTTTGGACTGTAGTTCAAGTTTATTTGTTAAATCTTTTATCTGTTTATAGTTTATTTATGCATGTATATTCATGTTTACCATGTTAAAAGTGTGTGATATGGGAAAGTGTGTGATATTTTAGACGAGTCTGACTCATAGATTTAAAAAAAAAAAAAAAAAAAAAGGCTACATAATATCATGTGCAAAGCCCCACTTGATATCCAGCTAAAAGCTTGCTAAGAACAAAATAAGCATTGCAATGTACATTTAAAAATATTATATATTATAAATAAGCTATTTAATTGCTACATTAAAATTATAAATGATTAAAATTATATTTTGATATTCTTAACCTATTTGCAAAGTTCTTCCGTGTCTAAACTGACTTGAATGCAGTAGGAGGGTTAATTTATGCTGATTTTAACATAATAAACCGTGTAACTTGACTGAATTATTAAGTTCTGTATTACATTAGTTAGGAATATTTTTTTTTTTTTGCATGTTACAGCAATGAGAGGTTTGGGGGATAGTGTGCTTAATTGTTATGAAAACACTGAAAAAAAAATTGAATGGTTCAAAAAATAGGCATTATATAAATAATTATATAATTAATTATATATAATTTTTTGCTTTTTGCTTTTCACCCATTCGGCTCTGTGACTTGAAACCATGATTTTTCTTCATACAGAAGCAAGACTCCAGTGATGGTTCCCGTCCTCTTGTCCACCAGGTGTCTAATGAGAGCAGGGCTTCCATTACAGAGTCTCTATCGGAGTTCTTTGATGCACAAGAAGTGCTGCTGTCAGCTAGCTCTTCAGAAAATGAGGTGAGAATGAAATCCCATCTTTTCTATCAGTCCCATAAATGTGCTGCTCTAAGTGTCAGTGCAGTAAGGGTACAGCTGGGCACCAGAAGTGACCAAAATGAGTCATACACTGGAAGTATCCATGTACAACACAGTTTGGCTATAGTAGACTAGTGTCATGTTTTTTAAACTCCGCTCCACGGACTGACATATTTCCCTAGCTCTACCAAATCGTCCAATAGAGTTACTGCACCTTCTCAGGAGACCAGCTGCCTCTGCTTTCTCCTTCACCTCAGGCAGACATTGAACCAAACCCTATTAGTAGACAGAGGAAAGGACTATTATATTAAACATGTAATAAGTGCTACGCATGACATTCCACAGCTTGCCTGCCATCCCTGCTTTCTCACTCTTAACTTCATTTCTGCCTCACATTGAGGCCGACCTGCTCAAACGTGTCCTGTAGCAGAAGTAATATGAAAATTGAGATAATTGCTTCTCTCTAAAAATACCTCATGCAGAATTAGGCTTCTGCAAGTATTTGTACCACAAAAAACTTTCTTCATTTTTTTCCATTGGAGTGATGGACACAAAAACACGGTTTTGATCACATGGTTTATTAAAGAGTGCGGAGAGATGCACATGTTGATGTTATATTGTCAAAGAGCCAAACACCTGTAATGATGATGTGTGGTTTCCTGCTAGCCTTCGGAAGATGACTCATATATCAGTGACATCAGTGACAACGTGTCTATGGATAACTTCAGCAACGAGGTGGAGAATGAGAGATTCACAGGTGGGTATGCCACATTTTTCCTCATGTCATTGATATTTCATTCCAGTGTTATTTCAAAGATACAGGGAATCTCTTACGATCTACATTTGACAGCTGTGTTATAGCTGACGGATTTGGTGTGTTCAGAAAAGGCACTGACAAGCAAATTTAACATGCCTGAACTGAAACTTCCTAAGACATTTCTGGAGATCAGGCTCCTGAACTCCGTTTTTCTTTTTCAGCTTGTGTAGAGAACGGTGGTTCTCAGGAACAGCGTCGGTCTTGTCTTCCCTCCCCCAGTCCCAATACCAGCAACATCAGCCTGTGGAACATCCTGAAGAACAACATCGGGAAGGACTTGTCTAAAGTAGCCATGCCTGTTCAACTCAACGAGCCTCTCAACACATTGCAGAGACTGTGTGAGGAACTGGAGTACAGCGAACTGCTGGACAAGGCTGCACACACACAGGACCCGTTTGAGCGCATGGTAGGAAGAAGTCACACACATAATTGCGCAAACCTATTTGCATATGTAAAGTGTTTGGATTCAAAAACACGCATAAACTTTCATTATTTGAGCTAATCCCAGTCATTGTGCACATTCAAATAAAAAGAAATGTTGCCATCCAAATAGTGAATGCTAGAAATGCCAAGAAATGTGCATTTTTGGTGCAAATATGAATTCTCAAGAGGCATTCTCACTGTCATTTGTATATGACAGTGTATATATATATATATATATATATATATATATATATAATTTGAGTGTTGGATATATTGTTTACTTTTGATATTGTAATATTCACACATTCATAGTCTGATTTAAAGTTAGCATTTTATAACAATCATTATGTTACAATAATATACCATAATACAGTAGTATATCACAATCATTTTATATTAATGGTATATTATCATTACATTGTATGTTTGCTATTAATATTGTAAAGTTCACAAACACACACACATCCATAGTCTGACTTATGATGTCACAACGTATTAGACTTTATTAGCCTGATGTGATTGTCTAGGAGTAGAGTGATTCTTTTGAAAGCCTGTCTTATCCAGGCTCATCATCATGGGATCCACTGTTACTCATGAGAGCATGATTATTGTTCAGAAATCATTCTCCCTGCTTGGAAATGTGCTTTAGTCAGCTGCACTCTACTGTATCCAGTGACACTCTGAGTACCCATCATTGTTCTTAGTCTCTTGAGGAAAAAAGCAATCCTCTGTCTCAGTTTAAATAATAGCTTCAGCTTTTGAATTTCCGTTGCACTAATGTCTAGGTCAGTAGCTTAGTGGCTTTTCAGTATGCTTACTGATGAAGTTTAATCACAAGAGACAAAGACAGCTGGAATTTCAAGTCAACATGATAATTGATCTGTTTACTTAATGCACATTCTTGGTCTGTTATTTCATAGAAGAAATTGTCTTCGGCCAAAAAATACATTTCTCCACCTCTGAAATGACTTTCAATCTTAGCTGATGTCACATAGGCCACATTTTCCCTCAGTTGATTGACTAAAGAAAATATTTCTGGTACTGAATGGAAATGAGGTGCATTAGAGCTCCTTAGTTATTACAGTAATTTATTAGCAGTTAACATTAATATAACAAAGGTTACAGCAATAATAGCACATAATGACATGACAGGTTTGAAAAAGTAGCATTACCATTGGGATATTTTGAAATTATTATTTTTTATTTTTTTTTGAAAACATGACTTGCAGCTTTTATATGCCTGTCAAAAAGTCTCCTGAGTTCTGGAGGTGTTCCAGAAGAGGACTCGTCCTCCACAGAAAAATGCAAAGTCAACTTAAAGTCTAAAACACTGACTTTTCCTATTCCAATCAATTCCCAATAGATGAAAAACAAGTCCAGACTATATGTTTTGTTTCATGCCAGATTCAGAAAATAAAATAGGTTGTGAATTCAATTTTACCTGCCAGACAGATAAGAAACAATGTCATTTCAATAAGTTCTTAAAGGAGTAGTTCACCCAAAAATTAAGATTAACGTACTCACCCTCAGGCAGTTTAAAGTGTGAACGGGTTTGTTTCTTCATCAGAACAGATTTGGAGAAAATTAGCATTACATCACTTGCTCACCAGTAGATCATCTGTAGTGAATGGGTGCCGCCAGAGTAAGAGTCCAAACAGCTGATAAAAACATCACAATAATCCACAAGTAATCCACATGACTCCAGTCCACCAATTAACATCTTGTAAAGTGAAAAGCTGTGTGTTTGTAATAAACAAATTCATCATTAACACATTTTTAACTTCAAACTATTACTTCAGGTTTGGCTGAATCTCAAAAGAAATACGCAGGGATCAAGCATTGTTTACAAGTGAAACCAGTCCAAAACAGTCCTAAACAAATACATTGGTGGATTTTGATGTGACAGGACAACAGGCCATGGACATTTTTACTGGAGGAAGCTTTATTATGGATTATAGACTCGTATTTTGGCCAGAAGTGACATTTTCAAGTTAAAAAGCCTTAATGATGGATGTTTCTCTTACAAACATGCAACTTTTCACTTTACAAGATGTTAGTTGAGGGGCTGGACGCGTGTGGATTACTTGTAGATTATTGTGATGTTTTTATCAGCTGTTTGATCACTCGTTCTGATGGCACCCATTTACTGCAGAGGATCCATTGGTGAGCAAGTGATGTAATGCTAAATTTCTCCAAATCTGTTCCGATGTATAAACAAATTCAGTTACTGTACATTTTGGACACCCTGATGGTGGGTAGATTTTCAGCAGATTTTCATTTTAGGGTGAATTAAGTATCCCTTTAATAAAAAATGGACAAAATACATAACTAACTAAATGTGCTGTGTTCTGTTTGTAGGTGTACATCGCTACATTTGCTGTGTCTGGCTATGCTTCAAGTTACTACAGAGCAGGAGGAAAACCCTTTAATCCAGTGTTGGGTGAGACCTACGAGTGTGATCGTCCAGACAAAGGTTTTCGTTTTGTGGCGGAACAGGTAGGATGCTCTCTGTAAGCTGTAATTGTGAGCAGGTTTGTCAATGTGTGTACGGCTCTCACAGCTGCTCTGCTTTCATCCTCCAGGTCAGCCATCACCCCCCCATTTCTGCCTGTCATGCCGAATCTAAAAACTTCATCTTTTGGCAAGGTAACAGCACACTAATAATACCAGGCTTATTGTGTCAGTACAAATTAGCTAATGTTGTCTGTAGATATGAAGCTGAGTGTGTTATATGTGACTGATTTTAGACGTGAGGTGGAGGAATAAGTTTTGGGGAAAGTCAATGGAGATTGTACCTGTAGGAACTTCTCATGTGGTTCTCCCTGGGTGAGTTCTTTGTTTTTGTCTGTTTATTAAATTCACACACAGGCCAGTCTGCTCTTTTTGGCTCAAGCCATGTCTCAGGTGTTGAAGCATCTCAAGGTCTTAGGTTCAATGTTCTTACTGCAGAATATAACTACTGCAGTGGAATTTTACAGCCAGATGGCAAATTAATTTACATAAACATTAACTCTGCAGATAACTTTTCTAAAATGGTCAGATTGTTACAAATTAGTTGCATTACTATTGACTGCACTTTCTAAAAACCCTACAAAAATAAGGAAGTGACACGCAATAAATCATTCAGTGCTTTAAACAAATTATAACAACATGACATAAATTGCTGTTGTTTCTGTAAAAGAATGAATCATCCAAAATAATTAGAAAGTTTCTGAGAACTCCTTTTTTTTTGTAAATGTGTGTGTGTGTGTGTTTAAATATTGATGTTTATGCACAGCATGCAGAAAATAAATTGACAGACATTGTGGGGGTTAATTTTTTTTTTTACAGTGCAACTGTACTGTTTTTTTGGAACATGTGAGTCTACCGGGAATGCAAGTCTCCTCATGTCTTGAGTTTTTTAGTGTTCGACACAATTACACCATGTTTATATTGCAAGCGAGTAACATGCTGTGACAAATCACCGCTCATCTATGTCAAATTAGTTCATTTAAATGTATTCCACATATTACCACTATATGCATATAATACAATTAAAAAGAACTCAGTAACAGTAATTTGTGGCTGTTTGTTCATAAATTCATATCTAATTGATTATTGTGACGCAACGGTTCAAATAACTGTTTAAGAAATGTTGGATATGTCTCATTTCACATTATTAGTTTATATTATATCATATATAGAATACATATGTCAGTGAAAACTCATAACAGTCATTATCATAAAAAAATTAGAGAGGGTGATCAGAACAGAGGATCTTGTATCACCCAGAGGGAGTTTATTTTGTGCTAATGACCGGATGACTGTACATTACACCCATCATTACAGTGTATGTCTGTTTACCGTCTAAGTAAATAAACGGGCATAGACTATTGATTTGAATCGAAAAAAAAAAAACACATTACCCCAAAACTGACAACAATATGCACTATATACTACAAAGTGTGGATAAAAAGAAGTGGTCCTTTGCTCATAAGGTCTAAAGTGGCTATTAAAAAGGGGACTGGAGCCAATTAGGGGCGAAGACTTAAAGTGATTTACAAGAAGACAAAACAAAAATTAAGCTAAAAATTATGTATATATATATATTTCTTAATTCACCCCCTCAACAACTATGTTGAAAACCTGGATATATGAGGAATCCTAATTTTAAAAGTATGATTTCTAAACCTGGAAAAGTCATGTAAATTAGTACAATAGTACAATAGTAAAACTCCATGTGTGAATGAATATACTGATATTTTCTATTTATGACAAACTCTATAATATTTTTTTTGAAATTGTGAGTAAAAATATTTTTGACAGTTTTGAATACATTATGTGTCAGAAACAGTAACCTGATGTCTTGGTGGTGTTTTGGCTGAACCAAGTGAGAACAGATTGTAGTCTGGGTAATTTGTATCTTTAATGATGGCATTGTCCAAATTACAGCAGCAGCTGTGGTTGATGTCAGTGTCCTTGTTCACCCTAAGCATTGGAGCTGTTATCTTTCCTGGAAACAGCAGACTGGGGCAGCGAGGCGTTGAAGTTGTCAGCGACAACAGCAGCCAGTTACTCAGCAGCACACATTGTAATGACATATGATGACGGACTGTCTGTGCCGAGTGGGTTGTTGCGCTTCCACTGTTTTACGGGTTTTGCAAATCCTGTGAACGGAGCTCAGTGTCCTCCACCAAACTCAGCTTATACTTTAAAAGTTACAATGCGTTATAGTTTTGGTGATTTACTGTTGTTTTGTTTTGGAAATTCGTCTGCAACAAGTACTTGGGGTCTGAACAGTAAATACCATAAAATGAATATTAGTGGAGGCTAAATGGGTTTTTCAGTAAATGGTGCCAAGATCTAGAGTAGGGCAGCTGATGATGTGCACTATAAAGCTGATATATTTCACAGCTCTCTGGAATACTTCATCCTGATTGGTCGATTATAGCATTCTGTGTTCTAATAACCTTTGTATAATGACTTCTGAATTGTATAATTGACGTTTGTTGTCCCAGGGATCTGATTCTTAAATAGTTTCATGCCTCTCGTATCACTCCAAGCGCTCTTCTTTCTCGCATAATAAAATAAGTTCACTCAAATCAACATTTCATTCCTGATTATTTATTAACAAGTAGCCATAAAAGAGGAAAACATACAGTCAGCTCATCATTAACGCAAAATATTCTGGGTTATCTTAGACTCCGCCAGTTTGTGTTTTGGGTCCTGATCACCCTGTCAAGGTTAGGCCAGAAATATATTTAACGCAAGTCACCAAGGCTGGAATTTGATCAGAAATATGTAGTAAATACAATTTAAAATAACTGTTTTCTATTTGAATATATTTTAAAATGTAATTTATTCCTGTGATGGCAAAGCTGAATTTTCAGCATCATTTCTCCAGTCTTCAGTGTCACATGATCCTTCCGAAATCATCTTAATATGCAGATTTGCATTTATTTCAGATAGAAATTTTGGTGTAACAGTGTAAACACCTTTATTTTCATTTTTGATTGCATCTTTGCTGAATAAAAGTGTTTATTTCTTTTAAAAACAATTTTACTGACCCAAAACTTTTGAGTAATTGCATTAATATCCTAAATATAAATACAAGGTTACACTTTATTTTGACAGTCCACTTTAGACATTCTACTAACTACAAGTAACTTTGTAACTACATATCAACTACATGTCAACTAATTCTCATTAATTTGCAACTACATCTCTTCTAACTCTCAGAGTAGACTTAGGTTAGGTTTAGGGTTAGTAGAATAAGTTGATATATACTTGCAAAGTTTCTCATAGTCAGTATGTTGTATGTTGTGGACCCATCAAAATAAAGTGTTAGAAGATATTAAGCAGACAGTCTACTAATACTCTGACTGCTAGTTGACATGTAGTTGCAAAGTTACTTACTGTTAGTAGAATGTCTAAAGTGGACTATCGAAGTAAAGTGTTACCAAATACAATATAAACATATTTTGGCAAATGGGACATACAAAAACTGTTTGCTATTATTTGAACAATTAGCCTATTTTAGATAATGTTTACTTAAAATACACTATTTAAACAATGGCTTTATTTATAGACATACAGACGTTGACTAACACTAATAACTAACACATCTGTTAATCAGAAAACCTAACATGGTTATCATCCAGTAATCTCAGAATGACAAAATATTGGCCTGCTACTAGTAAATATGTATGTACACTCACACTTTCCTCTCTCCTTCAGCTTTGGAGATCACTATGAATGGAATAAAGTGACATCATGTATTCATAACATTCTGAGTGGGCAGCGCTGGATCGAGCACTACGGAGAAATCTCCATCAAAAACTCCAACAGTGAAAAATGCCAGTGCAAAGTCACCTTCATCAAGGTCAGCTGCTTTTTGTCCATGCTGAGAAAAAAAATAGATTTTGAAATGTTTCATTTTTTGATATTCTTAAGGTTTCTTTACACAAATGTATTGTACCAGATGTTATTGTGATTCAAACCTGCCACGTTTCACCATCTGACATCCTTCACACGTGCAGGTCACACGTGGCCCAAAACATGTCAGTCAACTCTTCCTGGCCTTTCAGAGAGCGCCACATTCCTTAGCATCTAATGAGGGATCTGTGAGGCACAGTTGAGATAACTGAACTCAGACACTGAGGTCTTCAAAGACTTCCAGCAGACTTCAAGGACAACGGGTCAGGCTTTACTGAGGGGTGAAGAAAAGACAGAAAGAGATCAGACAGGAGATCAATTAGGGCAAAGGAGAGCAAGATCACAACAAGAAACGGGACAGAATGAGATTCTACAAAAGTCAGATAATTATTCATGGTTCATCCCCCCTGAGATTCATTAAGCTCACTATCTGACTCAAGTCTGACATCTGCTGGAGATCTCCTCCATCTGATCTTGCTGTTAAATGTCACGGTTCATTATAATGCCATATTAGTGATACCTTGATGGTGAATTAATTCTGTATTTTCACTCATTTGTTTAGTATCAGTATAATTAACCCAGGTGGTCTGGTTTAAATATGTACACGCTTCTTTGTTTGGAGGTGCTCTGATCAAATGTGTCTGTGTCCTTCATAGGCAAAGTACTGGAACTCCAGCATGAACGAGGTGGAGGGAGCTGTCACAGATCACAAAGGGAAAGTCATGCACAAGCTGTTTGGGAAATGGCATGAGGGCATGTACTGCGGCAGCCCACCCTCTGCTACATGCATCTGGAGGACAAGTAGGAACCAACACACACACACACACACACACACACACAGTCTGCCCTCTTTTTTAGATGTGCCTCATTTTTCTGGTGCCTATTGGCTGATGTATTTCACAGACAATAAAGTTGCTAGTGTTTATTAGGTCTTTATAATTTCATAATGTATTTAATGAAAACATTTTAAGTTAACATCAGTTTTTATTTGTGTGTGTACAGATCCCATGCCTCCTGACTATGAGCAGTACTACGGTTTCACTAAGTTTGCTATGGAGCTCAATGAGCTCGACCCTCTTACCAAACTACTTCTTCCACCCACAGACACCAGACTACGGTTCGACCAGAGGTATTGCAAATGAAAGCTTATATAAAAACATTAGTGGAACTATTGAACTTAGATTATATATAATTTAATCATTCTGATTAATTTTACTTTCACCTTTTATACATAATAGGTTACAAAAATTGAACATGATAATGCCACTAACAGCAATTACACTATACTGTGCTGATAAATATAATGTAATTTTTAAACGATACCAGTCGGTGAAACTTTGGCCTAAATAAATTAAATTAACAATGATAGAATAAATGAAAAGCTTTTATTAATAGACCGTCAAAACACAGGCAGGGTCGAACAAATGGCAGACAGGTAAAAGACACGAGTACTCAAACAAGCGTGGTCTTCGATTGGCAAACAATATCCAGAGGGCTTGACAAGAGGGGTAATCCGATAACACTATGATAATCCAGGCGAGGTACAAACTGAGTCCAAACAACAAGATGAGAGAGCAATCCAAGGCAGGCTATAAACTTCAGGGCAGGTGGAGATAACACAGAAACGAGATACACAGGCTAGTACCAAGACGCGAATGACTCCGGTAATAAACAGGATAAACTAGACTAAAACTCAGACAATAAACTGGCTCCGTAAAGTGCTATCACTTGGAGAGCGATAAACACAGACAATACTCGGCAACTCGAGGAGAAGCTGAGTGGGTGTTATATAGTGTGTGTAATAGCTTTCAGGTGAGCGTGTT
This sequence comes from Tor tambroides, assembly GCA_021397915.2. Classification (NCBI taxonomy): domain Eukaryota; kingdom Metazoa; phylum Chordata; class Actinopteri; order Cypriniformes; family Cyprinidae; genus Tor; species Tor tambroides. Next base: position 44,075 of record JAFVLL020040538.1, read on the forward strand.
ATTGGTTACAGCTGTGTGTAATCAGTACAATGGATGATGGGAAATGCAGTCCAGGGTGATGTGTAACAGTCTGTGTGGTGTGAAAGTCAATATAATGGAAGGGCGACCTCTGGTGGCAATTGTTTTAGTAATTTTAGTACTTAAACTTATTTCAGTTAGTTGCCAAGGCAGAATTTCTAAGTTTCTTTTTTTAAGTTTATCATCTGATATTTATATTTCAGTCTATTTCTTTTTTTCTATAAATAAAAATATTTTTTAATAGTTTTAATATTAGTTTTAATTAACAATATTGCAGTAGATGAGCCCACTGCCAAATAAACTGGACAATTATCAGTACTTTAAAGTTTCAGTATCTCAGAAGAAACTAAAATGTGATTAAAAATGATATGCCATGAGTGCACACTAATAACAATGATCTAATTAATATTGATGAGCTAAGCTGTTGCCATTATAAGTTTTGTTATTGTAATTTTACAACTCACATATTGATGTGTGACAATTCTTATGGACATTGTAGAAAAACTATGCTACGAGTAATTTTGACATACATAGTCGGAGTTATTCCGACATAAATGTGTCACAGCCGATGAGACCGGACAGAACCTTCATGGTCACCAGACGATGACATCAATGCATCAGTCATGTTGAGCAAGGACAAATGAATTTCATATGAGACTGTTTGTGTCTGCAGGTTATTGGAGGAAGGGAATGTTGAATCTGCAGAGGTGCAGAAGCAGAGAATCGAACAGCTGCAGCGAGAGAGACGCAGAGTCCTGGAGGAGAACCACATGGCACATCAACCTCGATTCTTCCAGTATGAACCAACTACCCTACTTACTGTCTTTTTAGGCAAAATACATTACATAGCCAAATCCAGTTAGTTGTTAAAACTATTTTCTGCTTAATCACCAACAGGAAGTCCAAAGATGACACCTGGGTGAGCAACAACACTTACTGGGAGTTAAGGAAAAATCCTGGATTCAGTAACCTTGACTGTCTGGTTCTCTGGTAACACAGAGGCAGCCAATATACATCTGTGCTCACTGTTGCCTGCTCTTATCTGTTCTGGCCAACATTACAGCTTCAAGAGACAACACACACCTTTTAAAGTGAGGTAGAGACTGATAAAGCTGTGAGAGACTGGTGGCTGATTGTTTCAAATCATTCCTTAATATTTATAATTTAATGTCCCAACAGTTCAGTTGCCTTAATATGCTTACATTATGTTGTAGTTTCATTTATGCAAATGGATCCCTTGGAAGTATGAGAAATATGCAATCCTGGCCCGTATGTGTGTTTTTTTTTTTTTTTTTTTTGATGATGTGCGTTGTAAGTAGCACAAGAAACCAAGAGAAAAACTGTTGGATTGTGGTCCCTTGTGGCTAAATGTAGTACTGCAGGTGACCGCACCTTAAAAAGATGTATAGTATGTTGTCAGAACAAAACTGCGTCGTCTACCTCTTAAAATCAAACTTTCGAGGAATTTGATGTATATTAGAATATGAATATAATACATATAATGCCTTATATTAAATTATATACATTTACTTTGCTAGAACTTTTAATCAAATCCAATGTATCTTCACAAAGTATTGTAATTTTACAACCGCCTTTTACTCTGAGACACTTGAATGAACAAAATGTTTAAGGTTCTCAGAAACATTTATATTCATCTTAACTTATTCACAAGACTGACAGATGGCTCAACAATACTGAACATTACCATCATACACGTGAGCCTGGCAGTGTTTTAAAGCTTCTTCCACACTGTTTGACCTGTAACCTGTGCTCATTTCACTACGCACTACGATGAATGATGTTGGGGGACTGGGGTACTTGCGTGTTGATCGCTGCAGCGTTTCCTCTGTCCTTCAATAAAGTCTCACTTTAAACAAAACCCCTTTTGGAACCTTTTTTTAATTAAAGAGTGTATTTGTGGAGTTTGAGAGTGCAGGGATTCACATTTTCATTTGGTTCAACCAATGAATGTGGGGCACTGAAATTTCAGATTTTGTAGTCTGGGATTTTCTGTCACAACAGAAGATGAAATTATAAATGTACTGCAATGAATCAGTTTGCGTGCAGAGGCATCATCCCTGACCTGTTATTCGTGTAGACTTTTTTTTTTTTTTTTTTGAATGGGCTTTTACTGTGGTTGAGGAAAAACCTTGACAACCCACAATATTTCCTGCTGACATATGCATTGCAACACTGGGTATAATGAGTCATAGTGTTAAAAAAGAGATTTAAAAGGAGTTAAAAAGGAAAAGGAGATGAAAAAATAATGGGGCTAATACTAAAACTAGATTAAGAAAATTTAATTAAATAATACACAAATCTTTTTGGTTCCAGTGGTAAATATATATTCAGGTTTTTAAATAGTCAGGTGTTTCAATAAATTGGATAAAAAGAAACTGGGTCTTCATTATAAAAATCTGGTTTTCACACTAGTTGATGAAGTGTTGTCATGCATCAGTTAATTAAACTTCACTTATTTTAAATAAGCTTCACTTATTTGAAGTTCACCAGGGTTTCTTAAAAAGGAGGGTTTAGAAATGGCTGCCTATCTAAAGTTTGGCATAGGACTCATGGAAGAATGTTTTGTGGGCAAATTAGTCAAAACAGTAGTTTTGGGTTAAATGAGAGGTGTTACATTTAAAAATAGTAATAATAGGTACTTCACTCAGCTAATGTACAATGAAGGCAGTATGCTTTGGAGTGATTTTTATATTTCTGGACCTGGGCTGCATTTCCCAAAAGCAGCCTAAAAAAGATTGTTGTGCACCATTTTTCTACCTATACAATCTACTTAGGTTAATTGGGTGAAGTCAGCTAAAATGGGCTATCAGGTAAAATGGGCCAAATAAGGTTGTAGCATCATATCTCTTTAAATTTAAATTTAAACTGATCTTTCATTGTTGCTTCAACGCTTGTTGACGTAACAATAATTTTTATTGGTCTGAGTTTTTTTAAGGAGGGCAGGGCAGAGTGTTACATGAAGCTTGTCAGACAAATTGTAAGGTAATTGAGCATGACAGAGAAAATCTCATTAATCACTAATAATGGTAAAGCAATTATAAGTAAGCTTACCAACAAAGCAAAGGTTTATGAACAATGTTTTGACATGCTCTTTCAAATACAAAAAAAGTTTAATTTATAAAAGAAACTTAGATTTGTGGAAAAAGGTCATTTTAGGTAGAAATGGCAGGTTAAGCTAAAATGAGCCACAATTTTCAGCTAAAATGGGCTACATACACACACACACTTTTAGACAGAAATTGAGGGTGAAAATAGGTTACAGGCCTAGATATGTATCCATACAAAATCTTAACAGTCTTTTTAAAAAATTGCATTTTAGACAGTATGGCAGGAGAACAAGCAAAGAAAGGAAACAGAGAGAAGAGAAGAGAAAGGGAAAGAAAGGAAGATGTCAGTAAAATGGGCTGCATACACACACACACACACTTTTACACAGAAACTGAGGGTGAAAATAGGTTTATATGCCTACTGTAGATATGTATCCATACAAAAATCTTAACAGTCTTTAAAAAATACAAGTATACACACATACATGCACAGAAACACACACCTACAACATGATCAGTTTATTTTTAATTGCATTGTTTAATTAAATATTCATTCAACTTTCTATTTAGTGAAATACATTTATGGTGTTGCTATGGCACACTAAAGACAATAGTGTCAATTTACTGTTAAAAATAAAATGATTTAAGCTGAAATTACCTGTGTTGTTCTCTTTTAATATTGGCCCATTTTACCTGAGTGTTGTGCCGTGGCTCAAGAAGCTACCTACTGATACTCTCATAATTTTAAAACTTTTATATTTTTTCACATTTAAAAAATGTAAATATATTTAAGAGACCCATGCTAATTTATAAGTATATCATTAGATCTCATGCATAGCTTAGTCATTTACCAAAACATGACCCATTTTAGCTGACTTCACCCTAATGCTTTTGGGAAACATAACCCAGGATAGTTTGATCTTTTAATTCCATGTGAAAATGTCATTATATCAGTCTTTGAACTGAAACTCAACAGAAAGTGAGTCTTGCAGCAAGACAATGACCCAAAACACACAAGTAGGTTGACCAGTGGTCAAAATGGTTAATGCAGAAGAAATCAAATGTTTTGGAACGGTCATGTCAAGGACCTTATAGAAATGTTGTGATCGGACCTGAAGAGAGCAGTTTGGGAGGCCAGTGCAAAAATTCTTCCAAGCCAATGTGCAGGACTGATCCACAGAGGTTAGAAATGATTCTGACATTACTGCTGCTGCTTAAGGGGGTCAGATAGGATAATGAAGGCAAAGATCCAGATTACGTTTTCCAAGACATTAATTGTTGGGTCATGTTGCTAAAATAATTGAATAATTAAAATAATCTAAGTGTGTGTATTTTTCAGCCACATTCTCTTAGTAGAGAAAAAGATTTGATGCCACCGGACAGTAGGTCATTTTTTAGACTTTTTTCAATTGACTGATTTATTTATTTATTTCTGAGAGACATTTATCAACTTCAATTCAGATTTTTGTGTTGTTGTTCCACCAGTACTCTTCACCAGTTAGTGTGACAGACTGATATGATCTCTTCCCTCCAGACTGAACCTCCCTACCATGAGATACTCAAATCTTTGCTCTCTTTTACTTATAAATAAAAACAGTTTCATGGGATTTGATTTCAGGACAATGTAGGCCTACGTTAGATAAAACGATAAGATGTTAAAGACATGCTGTTACCCAATTAAATAAACTTATTATAACTTTAAGTATAAAATTTAATTCTCTCAGTGGCAACTTGCAAACAACTTATTGGACAACAACACCCTCTCTCAAGAGATAAAAAGGTCGATACTTTGATTGACAACCTGTGCAGCAAATGAAAAATTCTGGGAGTGAGCCAATGAAATTTGTGGGGGCGGGGCTAAGCAAAAAACACCGGACTACTCTCCGTGCTTTTGCTTCAGTTGTGGTAGTAGATGTCTTCAAACAGAAGCGAAGAGAGCAGAAGACGGTAAGCGCGAGATCTTTACAAGTTTTCTGTTGTCTTTAAAGCTTTAGTCCACTCTAGTCAAAATTGTTACGTTATGAAGAGAAGAAAGGGTTACAATAGATGTTTCTATCGCAACATTTTGGCATTATTAGACACAGGTGTCACAGTGTCAGTGTAATACTAAATTATGTATAGGTACGAGTTAGCTATTGATAACTACGGAACTATACATCATAATATTGTTGTTACTGTATAAATAGACTGAGTCAAATAAATGTATCGCAGTCAATATGTTTGTTGTATATCACAACTCTAGCGAGACTAGTGTTCTGAAAAAGTATATGTCTTTAGAAATGTGGCAGTATTGTGGTACAGAGATTCTATCTGGGTGTAATAGGCTACTATGGTACTGAATTATTATATATGACTAATTGTTTACACTCTATTTTAAGGTGTCCTTCCAGTGCAATTATACCCGTAAGTACTGAGTAATATTAATTAACGTACCATAGGTTAATTTCTTGTAATTATGTATAATTTACTGTTATTACTTTAAGTAGACTACATGTAACATGAATCAATGACACTGTAAAATAAAGTAATAAATATTTATGTGAAATGATATTCTGAGGTAGGCTACTTCAAAGAATCCCTTGGCATTATGATACTATGATAACTTGACAATATGATACTTTATGGTATTTTTTTGTTGTTCTTGTTGTAAGCAATACAACAGTGACAGGAGTACATTTCTTTGAAATGAAATACACTTATGACTGTTTTGTGCTTTTTCTGCCTGTCAGCAAGAAAGATGTTTGCGAAAGCCACTAAGAACCTGCTCTCTGAGATCGACACCGATGGTTCCCTGATCCCAGTGTCCCGTCTGAATGACTCGGATGGTCTGGCTCCTCTGGCCCTGGTCATCAAGCAAAACCGCTACTGGTTTTGGCAACAGCCCAAGTACCTAATATCAGACTTCAAATTAAATGATGTTCTTGTTGGAGATCCCATAAATCCAGGTACAGAGCGACTTTCCTGTCATTCTTTGCAAAAAAAGTTTATGGTCTATGATAGTTTGAATTTTTTATCACTTTTAAAGACATACCCCTTGTGAAAAAGAAGTACACATAATTTTAAAAAGAGTATTTACTGTGTAAAAATACACTTTAGACGAATGTCATTAAATGTAAACAAAATGTGACATTTTCGGATGTTAATTGCAATTAAATAGAAATATATTTATGTTGAAATTTATATTAAATGCAGCTCGCTGAACTTTTGAGAGCTTTTATGACCCACTTAAGTAGGACTTAAGTACATCTTTAAATGTGATTTAATAATTGAAATATGGATTTATTTTAAACTAAAATACTTCAATATAATTTCTATTGAGACTTGTATGTAAAGTTTTAAATATATTTGTAATAATGAAGTTGCAGTTTAGGGTAACACTTTATTTTAAGGTCCTTGTTACACATGTTTCATATACTTTCTATTATAAGAACAAAAATTATGCATAATTACATTTAAGTAACCCTAAGCCAAACCCTAACCATATAGTAAGTACATGCAGTTTATTAATATTACTCAGTACTTAAATTAAACGTGTAATTACACTGTAACAAGGACACCCTTAAAATAAAGGGTTACACTTTACAATAAGGGTACATGAGTAATCATGTACTAATGCCTAAATTAATACTTAATTCATTAATTACTAAAGATTATTAAAGTTGTTTACTAATCATGAATTAATGAAGAGCTATACTTAACTACAACTGGAGTCACATGGATTCACGCATGAATAACAGCAGCCTAAATTACATGTTAGTACATGTTTGATAGTTAATGCATTAATTAACATTGATGGGTAAACTAAATCAAACAGCCTCTTTAAGAAAGAATAAGAAATATTCTGACTTTGAAATAAATTAAAAGAATTTAATACTATCATTTTTTAACTGTTGTTAAAAAATTTGAGCTTTTTATGTCTTCAGCTTGCCATAAACATTACTGGGTGGAAAAAGATTAGTTGATCCTCCTCATCAAGTGTAGAAAATACTAAATACACTAATAACTGATCTTGTTTTGTGTTGTTCTCTTTCCCTTTAAATTCACCCTGCTGTGACTTATAAATTGCTAAATAAAAATAAAACCTCAAAATCCACAAAGAACATTTGTAGATCAATCCTAAAATATAATGCCCAGAAACAGTTGACTGTCCATCCAGACGCAGGCCGGGATGATATTGTACCTCTGCTCTCTGACTTCTTGAAAATCCAAACTTGCTGTTTTACTACACGTGTATTTGATAATAAGTATAAAATAAATCATGATCTGAGTTTAGTAGGTAGTTAATTAAGTGCATTAAGTGTAAGTGCGTTAATTATGATTGGGCCCCCTCAAGTAAAGTCATGTCAAAATAATACATTAACAAGCCGTGAGTTAATGTTAGTGTATGGGAAGTTAATAATGAGTTCATTATTGTGGGCCCTCCCAAGCAAAGTCATGGCAAAATAATGACTTAACAAACCATGAGTTAATGTTAGTGTATGGGTAATTAATAATAAGTTAGTTATGATGGGCCCCTCAAAGTAAACTCATGTAAACACAATGACGCATTAACAAATCATCAAATAAAAACCATTAAACATGCTGTAAGATATTTATTCCTTTACACCACCATTGCAACAAACAACGATAAAGGTTATTTATAGTCCTTTTATTATTTATTTACATCATATATGGGGTCAAAAGAAAGTCCGAACTTACCTGTAAAGACACACATAAGGTACGATATGGCATCTCCAGAAGCTAATCCTAACCGAAGCATACACAATTAAACAACAAAATAATACCATTAATTACTGTACATAACTTCCAATAAAACACCGATGCAAACATGAATTTAATTATTAATTCGGTTTACAAAAGCAGCCAACATTTATTATTGTCCCACCAGAAACAAACCCTAAATACTGACGTTATGACTAAACATAAACAAATAATACAAAATATTAGAGAGAGTTATTAGTCTTTTTTTCCCACGTTTGTCCATATATGTTAAATGATGTAAATAAATAAATAATAAAAGGACTATAAATAACCTTCATCGTTGTTTGTTGTACTGGTGGTGTAAAGGAATAAAGATGACTCTTACAGCATGGTTTTTATTTGATGATTTGTTAATGTGTCATTGTGTCATGACTTTAATTACCCATACACTAACATCAACTCATGGTTTGTTAATTCATTATTTTGTCATGACTTTACTTGGGAGGGCCCACAATAATGAACTCATTATTAACTTCCCATACACCAACATTAACTCATGGCTTGTTAATGTATTATTTTGACATGACTTTACTTGAGGGGGCCAAATCATAATTAATGTACTACTAACTACCTACTAAACTCAGATCATGATTTATTTTATGCTTACTATCAAATACACGTGTACTAACACAGCAAGTATTTAGCCCGGGGAAGAGATGTGGTCTGGATTTTCAAGAAGCCAGAGAGCGGCGGTGCAGTATCATCCCGGCCTGCGTCTGGATGGACAGTCAACTGTTTCCGGGCATTTCTTCAGGATTGTTCTACAAATGTTTTTTGTGGATTTTGAGGTTTTATTTTTATTTAGCTGTTTATAAGTCACAGCAGGGGGAGTTTAAAGGGAAAGAGAACAAAACAAAACAGACAAGATCAATATTAAAGATGATGTCAAAAGCTCCATTTATGATATTAAATTCTTTTAATTTATTTCAAAGTCAGAGTATTTCTTATTCTTTCTTAAAGAGGCTGTTTGGTTTAGTTTACCCATAAATGTTAATTAATGCATTAACTTTCAAACATGTGCTAAAATGTAATTAAGGCTGCTCATATGACTCCAGTTGTAGTTAAGTATAGCTCTTCATTAATTCATGAGTAGTTAACAACTTTAATAATCATTAGTATTTGTTGAACGAAGTATTAATTTAGGCATTAGTACATGATTATTCATGTACCCTTATCGTAAAGTGTTACCAAATATACTTTTATGATTTGACGTACACTATAAGTGTACATTTCTTTTCCTCAAGGGACTATAGTATCATGTTCTCTATGTGAAAATTGTTCCCCAAATTGTGTAACTCTATTTAAAATCAGGTAGTTTTGTGTTTAACAAGGTGTTATGTGTTTGGGAGAGCTGATGTACATTATTATTTTTGTTCACAGCTGTGGTTGAAACAGACTTTTTGACCTTTAATGGCAAAGTTGTGGATAACAAAAGTGGAAGTGCTGCAGCGGAATTTGGGGCGGGGGCCATTAATATGGGGGGTGCCGGCTCCAGCAAACTTCAGTCATCGTTTGGAAACCTAAAGAAACAGGAGGTGGATATTCAGAAGCTCTTACAGGAATCCAAATCTAGGTGAGGGATTGAACACATGAGTGGGTTTAGAGCCACTGTCTTCACAAGCTTGGTCAGATAAGAGAGTGTTGTGATATGGAATGTGGTTTAAATACAAGTGAATCTCAGATACAGACACTAGTGAATGAAAATAAGGAAATGAAAGTATGAGGTGTGTTGTTTGTGTATAAAATTCTTGTTATATTTCTAACTGTTCTTCCGTGAAGTCCTCACTTCCGTTTTTTTGTTTGCCCTTGATCACAAACTGAGATTTAAGGTGTCAAAGAAATATGCTTTGCTTTTCTAAGAATGCTTGATTGTTTTATCACATTATTATATGAAGCAATTATGTAAAATTTAGAGTCTAGAATTCAAAATTGTGAGATGTAAACTCAAAATTCTGCCTTTTTTCAACGCAATATCGAGTTTACATCTCACCATTCAGAATTTATATCCCGCAATTCTGATGACTTTTCTCAGAATTGTGAGATATAAACTTACAATTGCAAGTTATAAAGTCAGTTCAGTCAGTCCGCTTGATATTCTGGCATTTTCTTACAACTGCAAGTTCATATCTGACAATTCTGAGAAAATTTGCAATTGCGAGAAAAAGTCTGTGAGCTAAAAAACTGTCAGCTTAAAAAGTGGCAATTACCTTTTTTTTTTTTTTTTTAATTTTGGTATTCAGTGGTGGTAACGGGCTTCCATAATAGACTCATGTATATATATTGTAAAAATATATTAAAAAGTTATTGAACTAGGGCTGGACGATATGGCCAAAATTTATATCACGATATATTTCTTAATTTCGGTCGATACGATATAATTCCGATATCGATATGAACACTATTAAAAAAAGCCTTATGAAAAGTGAAATTTGCCAAGTCTATGAGCTCCTCCTATAAAACTATATAATATTTTAGGGGGGAAAAAAACCCAGCACAAATAAATTAATGTTCACCTTTTATTTGTATTTAGCCTTCATACAAACAAGAAATGTGAAATCACTGTCAAATAAACATCTCAGA
>JAFVLL020040540.1:0-52604 GCA_021397915.2 Tor tambroides
GACATTCCGCGTTAATCTGTAAATTCCGTTTTTATGACTGGATTCCGCGATTCCGTCCGCGTTTACTGCATCGCGGAAATCATAGGGCCCTACAACCACCCCTTTAAGCAGCACTATTTTGATTAGTTGTTGATATTAGAATGCTGCTGCAGCTTGATGCTCTTGGTTATTTATTTATTTATTTATTTATTTTAACTTTTATGATGTTAAAGTACACACATTACATGATTATTCTCATACCTCCAGGCCTTTGTGGACTTCTTCTCCCGTGGACTTGAGGCTGAATACAAAAGCAAAGGGATTATTATACAGGTGAGTGACAATTTATTAACATTAGTTTAAAAATTAGTTTAAAGTCAACACAGAATTCAGACATCACCATGTTGTTGTCTGAAGAGAGTGACATTTAAATATGCAAAGATGATTTTAAGTTTAATGCCATTTGAGATATATACCCCCGGTTTCACAGATGAGGCTTAAGCCTAGTCCTAGACTAAAATGTAAGTCTTAGCTGTTTCAACTGAAACAAACTTGCACTGACTGATCTTAAAATATATCAGTGTCTTTGTTTTGTCTCAAGATGCACCCCAGTAATGTTTTTTTCTAAGCATGTTTATAAAAATTACTTAAATGTCCTAATTGAACTATGGCCTAATCCTGGCTTAGTCTAAGCCCTGTCTGTGAAACCGGGCCATAGTGTTTGATGTTTTTGGCTAGTAATGATGTTCAGGTCACCCAGATTTATGCTATTTCAACTGCTTACACTAATAAAGTATCTTGTGTATCTCCTTGAAGAGTGTGCTGCCGTTTTATGTGACGACAAAACTGAGCAAGATCAGGAGGGCCACTCTTGACATCCCCACTCCGGAACGCTACGTTAAAGCCCAGCTGAGCACTGTGGGCCTGCAGACTCAGTCGAATGGTTACTTCCCTCATGCCGTCATGGTGAGACCCTCTTAAAATGCATTCATCTTTAATTCAGTGTTCAGGTCTACACTGAATTCAATATACACTCCTGTTCAAACGTTTGGGGTCAGAATTTTTATTTTTTTGATGTTTCTGTAAGTCTCTTATGCTAAGCAAGGATGCAAAAATAAAGTTAGAAACAGTGATATTATGAAATAATATTACAATTTAAAAGAAGTGTTTTATTTTATATTAAATGTTATATTAAAATATTACCATAAATTAAAATGTAATTTATTCCTGTGATGGCCAAGGTGATTTTTTTTTTTTTACTCCAGCCAGTGCCATAGCTGGGGTATGTGGGGCCCCAGTACAGGTTGTACCTGTGGGTCCTATTTGAAATCATGCATTGAAATAGCACAAATAAATAAATAGAACAAATATACATATTAAACAATCTTTTATTTTTTTCAGGTTTGTTCAGATACAGATATTGAATAGTTAAACTTAAAATAGCTTTGTCTTCATTCTGTAAATTAAATATAGATTTATTCTTGTTAAAGCTTCAAAAATCATAGAGCAGTGAGTGATTTTCTCTCTTTTTTTCTTGGATTAACACCGACAGCAGCTAGTAAATTAGGAGCGGTCCCTGACAGTTTTCAAGGATACTCACCAAGATTTTAGCATAATTTTGTGTTTATTTGTCCGTTCGAGCGCAATGTGGCGCAAAAGAGAAATCATTGCGGTGTTCATGGTTGAGACATCACTCTCTGTGTGCACGCTGTGCGCACTGAATAAAGGTTGTTTTCATCTTTTTGCTCTTGAATGCTTTGAAATCACTTGAATGTTTAAATTGGCTAGGCTTAACAATTCGTGCAAATGATAAACTTTCATGAAGACGGGCAGCAGTGACTCGATCGGGCAGTCCCTCAACTGTTCCGAGCGTCTTTCATGCTGTTCTCATGCAGCCGATTTAAATCGCCGGGGGCCCACCGACAGCCGTGGGCCCCTAGAATCATCACCGCCTTTCTCCCCACTAGTGACGGCTTTGGCACCAGCCATTACTCCAGTCTTCAGTGTCACATGATCCTACAAACATTTTTTGGAAACTGATACATTTTTTTCATGATTTTTTGATTAATATAAAGTTAAAAAGAAACCGCATTTATTTGTTGTTTATTTAAAATATAAACCTTGTAACATTATAAATGTCTTTGCTGTCACTTTTGATCAATTTAATGCACCCTTGCTGAATAAGGGTATCAATTTCTTAAAAAAAAAAAAAAAAGAATTGCATTGACCCCAAACTTTTGAACAGTAGTGCACATCCTAAAAACTATGCTTAAGAGGACCATTTGGAATGATGGAAGCTTGTATATGATATAAACTATAGTAGTAAAGTGGATTATTTTCATTTCCTGTATTTTGACAGTCTAACAAGTCTGTAATGTCATTGCTGCAGGGTTGGGTGTCTACTGCTGTGCTTCCTGCGAAACTGCTCAACAAATATGTTATGAGCGTGGGGTTGTCCCAGCGTACACGCTATCTGAAGAAACAGAAGCAAGGTTAGAAACAGAAAAAGGACAGACAGAGGGATGAAGGGGTGGTGTGATTAAAGAAAAGGAGGGACCAACCAAAAAAAAAAAATTCCCAATCTCTCTTCCCTTTTGCTGTCAAGGGGCCAAGAGCAATCACACCCAACTGCTCCTGAGATGGTACAAAACAAGCAATGTATTTTCCAGACATTAGAGTGATTTATTGAGTCATAGCTAACCAAAACATGATTTGCTTGAACAGCCTTTGCTGAGCAACAGTTCTTATTAGCTTGGTAAGACAACCACAGAATAGCTGAAGTTCTTTGTATCCTAACAGTCACTAACAACATTGATCAGTACAGTTTGTTTGGTTTTCTTTAATGTTTAAAGAGAGTAAATTAGTATTTCTCTGGTAATAGGCATCTGATGAACATGAATAATGAGAAAAATGTTCTCAACCTTAATGAAATGTCTAGTTGTGCAACAGCACATCCATTAACATAATCAAAAGATGTACGACTGATATGACTGAAATTAGGCAGGTTGCCTGCAATCATTTAAAAATTGCATCTGTAAAGTCTACAAAATGGTGCACTTATAATAATCTTGGTCCATATTTGCTTTTTTTCATCTGACTCAGCAGTTGTTTACAAACTGAATGCACTACATGGACTATTTGTGCCCATCACAGATGGCACTATACATTCCATCTTTAGAGCATCTTTTTGAAAGGAGATGTGATTTATATTGCACTAACATTGTTGTGGAATGGTTGTGTACAGGACGTAGGTGCTGCTGGTGACAGGAAGCAAATTTCAAATCTGACAACAGTTTATTTGAAAGCTAAAGCTGTTGTTCCGTTATTATCTGGACTATGGTAATGCAGTATTTTCTTCAAAACAGTTCTTAGAATTCCTGAATTAATTATGAATGAAACAGTTCTGGGAAATCATGAATAACTTCTACAAGACAAAAGTCTAAAGTCTGCAACAGACTGTTGCAGACTTAATGCACTCAGTATGCCTGCTTGTGAATTGATCTTGCAAATAAAAACGTCTTTCTAATAATGCTTCTAACTCTTATTTTTGATTAATTTTTAATGCACAAAAAGGTAGCTGTTAGTTGACCTTAATATATATTGTTTATAGCACATGTGTTTGTGGTAAAATGATAAAGATGGAAGGTGAAAGTTTAGAGATTATTCAGTAAATTGTCATGATTTTGGCATGGCTTAATTCCCTAATAGATGAATGCCATTAATAGATTAATAGATGAATAAATGAATAATCATGTTCTTTAGTTGCATGATTTCAGAATTATAAAAAGATAATTGTATGCTTCAGCGGAAGCAAGGATATCTTAACTTCTGTACAAAGAGTCACATGATTGTTGTCACATTTTTACAGTACCGTTTGTTTGGGGTCAGTCATTTTTATTTTATTTATTTATTGGTTGAGATTTAAAGTAGTCTATTACGCTCATCTAGGCTGCATTTATTTTATCAAAAATACAGTACTATTATGAAATATTATTGCTACAAGCCCGATTCCAAAAAAGTTGGGACACAAATCTCATAAACTTATATTTTATTCACAACAGAATATAGATAACATATCAAATGTTGAAAGTGAGACATTTTGAAATGTCATGCCAAATATTGGCTCATTTTGGATTTCATGAGAGCTACACATTCCAAAAAAGTTGGGACAGGTAGCAATAAGAGGCCGGAAAAGTTAAATGTACATATAAGGAACAGCTGGAGGACCAATTTGCAACTTAAGTCAATTGGCAACATGATTGGGTATAAAAAGAGCCTCTCAGAGTGGCAGTGTCTCTCAGAAGTCAAGATGAGAAGAGGATCACCAATTCCCCCCAATGCTGCGGCGAAAAATAGTGGAGCAATATCAGAAAGGAGTTTCTCAGAGAAAAATTGCAAAGAGTTTGAAGTTATCATCATCTACAGTGCATAATATCATCCAAAGATTCAGAGAATCTGGAACAATCTCTGTGCGTAAGGGTCAAGACCGGGAAAACCATACTGGATGCCCGTGATCTTCGGGCCCTTAGACGGCACTGCATCACATACAGGAATGCTACTGTAATGGAAATCACAACATGGGCTCAGGAATACTTCCAGAAAACATTGTCGGTGAACACAATCCACCGTGCCATTCGCCGTTGCCGGCTAAAACTCTATAGGTCAAAAAAGAAGCCATATCTAAACATGATCCAGAAGCGCAGGCGTTTTCTCTGGGCCAAGGCTCATTTAAAATGGACTGTGGCAAAGTGGAAAACTGTTCTGTGGTCAGACGAATCAAAATTTGAAGTTCTTTTTGGAAAACTGGGACGCCATGTCATCCGGACTAAAGAGGACAAGGACAACCCAAGTTGTTATCAGCGCTCAGTTCAGAAGCCTGCATCTCTGATGGTATGGGGTTGCATGAGTGCGTGTGGCATGGGCAGCTTACACATCTGGAAAGGCACCATCAATGCTGAAAGGTATATCCAAGTTCTAGAACAACATATGCTCCCATCCAGATGTCGTCTCTTTCAGGGAAGACCTTGCATTTTCCAACATGACAATGCCAGACCACATACTGCATCAATTACAACATCATGGCTGCGTAGAAGGATCCGGGTACTGAAATGGCCAGCCTGCAGTCCAGATCTTTCACCCATAGAAAACATTTGGCGCATCATAAAGAGGAAGATGCGACAAAGAAGACCTAAGACAGTTGAGCAACTAGAAGCCTGTATTAGACAAGAATGGGACAACATTCCTATTCCTAAACTTGAGCAACTTGTCTCCTCAGTCCCCAGACGTTTGCAGACTGTTATAAAAAGAAGAGGGGATGCCACACAGTGGTAAACATGGCCTTGTCCCAACTTTTTTGAGATGTGTTGATGCCATGAAATTTAAAATCAACTTATTTTTCCCTTAAAATGATACATTTTCTCAGTTTAAACATTTGATATGTCATCTATGTTGTATTCTGAATAAAATATTGAAATTTGAAACTTCCACGTCATTGCATTCTGTTTTTATTCACAATTTGTACAGTGTCCCAAATTTTTTGGAATCGGGTTTGTATTTAAAAGTACTGTTTATATATATATATATATATATATATATATGTAATTTATTCCTGTGATGGCAAAGCTGACTTTTCAGCAGCCATTACTCCAGTCTTCAGTGTCAAATTGAACCTTCAAAAATCATGCTGATTGATTATAATATGCTGATTTTGTAATCAAAAAACATTTCTTAACATTATCAATATTGAAAAGAGCTGAGCTGCTTAATATTTTTGTGGAAACCGTGATATATTTTTTTCAGGATTCCTTCTTGAATAGAAAGTTCAAAAGAAACATCATTTATTGGAAATAGAATTTTCTTAAAACAATGCAAATGCCTTTACTTTCACTTTTGATCAATTTAATATATCCTTGTTGAGTAAAAGTATTAATTTCTTCCCTTATTCTTACTGACCCCAAACTTTTGAACGATAGTGTATACTTATTTGATTATAGTTTTGAGTCTTTCTCCATTTCACATCACAATGTTTCTTTTCTTGCATTTTTCAACGTTTTAAAGGTGCCATAGAATGGAAAACTGTATTTACCTTGGCATAATTGAATAATAAGAGTTCTGTACATGGAAATGACTGTAATTTCAATGTTTCCTCCTCCTTATGTAAATCTCGTGCACAAAAAAGACCACTGAAAAATAGGCTAATCAGAACATAACACCGACTGTGACAGTCGTGGTCACTAATAGTTACGCCTCCAATATTTGCATATACCCGCCCATGTTCTAGGCCAGTTCTAGAACATGTTCCAGAAGTTCTGCAGGTATTGTGAAGAAACAAGCGAGGACAACAGAGAAAATGGCAGATCATGGAAATAAATGTTATGTTACAGGCTGTGCAGGGATGGGTTGGTGTCTGTATTCAGAAAGGCACGGAAAACAAATAACGCTTTCTAATAAAATAACGCGAGCCACTAAAGGGACATGGTTAGCTGCTTGTTAGCGTTAGCCTGTTACATTACAGTACATAAGATTTCACTTACCACATAAACAGAGCAAGGAGAGATGACTGATAGGATGATGGCGAATGATCTACAGATCCTGAGCGCCACTGACAAGCATCTGATCTTGTAAAATGTGTGGTAAGTACTGCCGCTCCATAGTATAAACAGAGTACATGCGATCGTGAATCTCAAAAGTCAAAGTAAAAAGCGATCGTGCATTTGAAAGCAGTTTCAATGCCCCGCATATTAATAGCGGCTCTCTGATGCCCGCATTTTATATACAGTGCAATTACCCAACGATATAACTACGAAAGAAAGTATTGAAATATATATTTTCCTCCCTGTGTTTCTTTCCTGCTGTGTGTGAGCTGCACTGTGAGACAGCCAATCAGAGCAGAGCTCAACATTATTATTCATGACCCTTCCAAATAAGCCAATAACAGACCATTTCATTCTAGGGAGAAATCCTAGGGTTGTAAATGCACATATAAAACCGTTTCTGGAGAATTTTTGCCCTTACCTAAGCCACATACCTTCTATGTAGATATCAGAGACCAATTTAAAATATTGTATCAATGCATTCTATGGCACATTTAAATTACATTCAAAATCCAAGATTTCCAATCTTATAAGCAGTCTGTTTTCATCCCATCTGGGATCGTCTGCTTGGGCTGATTTAGTTACTATTAGTCAGGACGGCAGTCCTGAGCTCACCAGACTTCACACCAGTTTCTCCCATGCCCTTTCTCGCCTCTATCTATTTTTTCCCCTGCAGGCAAGAACCATCTGTGTCCAACCCATGTACATGCCCTTTGGATTAAATGCTACCAAAATCGTATTCTTTGGGCCTTGATACAAGTGAATTTTGTAGCTTTGTAGTGGCATTTAAAAGGCCATCTGCTGGGTGTCACGTCCATCTCCTCTGATAGATGTGCATGATCTCTCATGTTGTGTCTGAGTGCCAAATCCTCGAGTGCCGTCCCTCAACCCCCTCCCTGTTGCACACTGCATACATGTTTGTTCCAGGCAGTAGTGGGGGGGGGGGGGGAGTGATTCCGGAGGATAGGAATGGAAGTCGGAAGCGTGACAGTCCTGTGATGAAGGAGGAGCTGTGAGGAGTGTGTGGGAAGAGAAGGCCTATATAAAGCCTCACAGCAGCTCTGGATTACAAACACTCGAGACGGATACAGAAGAAGAGCAGCAAACCGATTGAAGAGCTTCTCTCCAGTTTTCTTCTACCAGCAGTCTGGCTTTCTGCTTGGATTTGGAAGACTGACTCACCTTGCAAGAACTTCATTTAAAAGAAGAATTTGAAAGAATCCTTCATTCATCCAAACCTGCAAACTTCCAGAATGTCCGCACATGCAGTGGAGATGAGCCACTTGAATGCTTTGGCCATTCACCGAATGTCCTTGGCTATGGAGGAATTCCCTCAGATGGCGGGCTTGTCCAGGGCCCAAGACTGCGACAGGGCCCGCTTCGTCCTGCAAAGAAAGAAGCAGTTCAGCTGCGACAAGATTGCTGAGGAGGTGGACAAGGAAGGACCGTTCACAGTGGAGGAAGACAAAGCCCGGCGCACGTTCTTGCAGTCGCTTGAGAGTCTGCGCAGATGCACGCAAGGACGTCAGTAACTCAAGGAGCCTGCAGGCCTGTTTGGACCTCATCTTGAACCTGAATGGACTGAGAGACTGAGATTGTGTAGAATGGAGACTATTTTAGGGGAACAGTCAAGGTAGATGCTTCACAATGAAGCCAGACTTACTGACCCAAACTGTTTATGTCTACCAAAGATGGTTAATTTGCTGATTGAGCTGTAATATGCGTTTCTGTTCTGATTTTTCTCTGCATTAGTAAATGGCTAATGTGTAGCATGTTACATTTAACGTTAACTGGAAATATGTTGCATGCCTGTCCATCTGGCTAAGAAGAGCTGTGGAGTTATTGGGCTGCACATTAGCACTGTTACGGTTTTGTCAAAGGCAAAATCTCTCTTGAGACTGTTTTCTCACAGATGCATATGAAAAGAATTGCTTTATATTTTGTCTTTATATGATCTGTGCAATAAAAATCTGAATGTGAAATGTAGACATACTGACTTTTTTTTTTTGGGGGGGGGGGTCCTTGATTCTTCAGAGTAAATCAAGATTTACACAAACAGATAAAGTTTCTCTTTAACGAGTTCACCCAAAGTGAAAATTCTGTTATTTACTCACCTTCATGTCTTTCAAAAGCTGCATGACTTCTGTGGAACATAAAAGTTAATTTGAGAAACGTCTTTTTTATCCATAGTTACTCACCAAATTATTTGGTTGCCAACTTTCTTCAAAATATCTTTTATGTTCCACAGAAGAAAGAAAAGCAAACATGTTTGGAACTAAAGGGTGATAAATTACAACAGAATTTTTGGTGTTAACTGGTAAAAAACTGTGATCTTAAGTGGTTAGAAATTTCATCCTAATGTAATGTGACTTTCAGCTTTTGAGGTATGTATCTATCAGCTTCATACGCTGTTCAAGTATTATTATTCTTTTTAAGTTAGGTGGATGAAGTTCGTGCACTGCCTTTTTTAAAAAAAAAAAAAAAAATTATTTTACAGATTCTCAACTGGTTGTTTACCAAGCATGTAGCATAATTTATTCTTTTCTTGGAATCAGGACATTGAGCTTAGACTTCTAAGCTTCAGTTTTTAGCAGTCTGAAGTAATTTTCTGTATGTTCTGCCCCCGTTTACAGGCTTTAAAGGACTAGCAAATGTTGCAAAAACTTCTGTGGAACACAAAAGAAGTAATTTAGCAGAATGCCAAAGTTGCTCATTTCCATACAAAGTCCTGTTCCATACAAATGCTGTCAGTTTCAAAAATACCCCCAAACAACTTTGATTTTCCACCATCAGCTATCTGATGGTTAGGTGGCTGTTAGGTTTTCAAAAAAACAAAAAAAAACAAAAAACATAATCCTTTTATGTAATAACTTGCTCCCCTTCTGAAACTTTGTTTTTTTTGTTGAAGTCATAAATATCTCTTGCTTTTTAACTCCTTCCCTCCACTCAGCCTGCATTCTGGTATATAATGGTAATTACCGTTTCACTAAAAAATGTGTCAGATTACTGAAGAAAACTGATTGTGAACATAGCTGTTGATTTTTAAATCACTGGAAATTTTGCTTTCCATCATATAGTTTTGTAATCTCATTCACCCTGTTCAGTCTTGGCAATGCTGAGACCAGTGAAATTTCTGTGAGTTTTTTTCTTACTCATTTATTGATTACTCTGGGCATGTGTCACGATTTAAATAAACAGATGGTAAGTCTTTAAGTAAATAATGATTTTAATTTTGTACAATGTTCCTTTAAGCTGTGTAGCAAATTTAGTATAATAATTGATGTGTTAATGTTTGTTTATCGAAAGGCTCACAAGGTTATATTGACAGAATAATTAGAAGTCATTGTGTTTTCTTTCCTTGGTTTCACTCGAATTAATTCTGGAATTGGCATGAAGTCAAGTTCTAATATCCAATACACTTTATCAATAAAAATGTGGGCTAGGAGGCTCTCTTCATGACACCTTTGATCAGGGGTGTCCAAGCTCAGTCTTGAAGGGCCATTGTCCTACTGAGTTTAGCTCTCCAATTAAACACACCTGAACCAGTTAATCAAGGTCTAACTAGGCATACTAGAAGCTTCCAGGCAAGTGTTTTGGAGCTGGTTGGAGCTAAACTCTGCAGAACAGTGGCCCTCTAGGACCGAGTTTGGACACCCCTTCCTTTGATGAATAGAGTTTGGCTTACGGTCTCTTAAAATCACATCAGCATGGTGGAAGGACAGGACGCTGTTTTGGCCAGATGCTCATTCCCTGCTCATGAAAATGGTGAAGCATGACTCCATGGTTAAAGATCAGGGGCCTGATGTATAAACGTTGCGTACGCACAAAATGGGCATAGAAATATGCGTACGCATTTTTCCACGCACATATCGGGATTTATAAAAAATAAACTTGGCGTAAATATGTGCGCACCGTACGGATGCTCTTGACTGTGCGTACGCACTCTTTTTCCTGGAGTAATGAAGTAAACAATGATTTTAAACTGTTTTCATTTCGATACACATGAGATTTGAGATATGAGATTTGCCTGTTTACTTTTTAAAATACTTTGTCAGTGACGCGCGAGTCAGGCAATTGTATTTACACTGCAATAAATGGCTTACCTGTTTCCACTAAAAATAGTTAAGAGATGTTCACATTTTCAGCAATACTACATAAATTTTATTTGATTTGAGTTGTTTAAAACAATTGAAATACTATTTGGTCAGTGGAAAGAATGAGGTCAAGTATATTGTAAAATAGGCTATTTATCTGAGAACTAAACAGTTTTTATGGATATTTAGATATATTTTAAAACATTCTGGATGATTTTGGCAATAAAAATTAATGTGGCACAAATGGCATTTAGTCCTTATCTTATGTTTCCTTAATGTCTTGTACCCTTGACGGTGTTAAACATGGTGTCACGTGGATGGGAATATGCATGGAAATGATATGCAGATGAGGTTATGCATCGTAAAACTAGGCGTTGTATGCTCCATATATGGTGATTTCTGGGAGGAGACGGGGTGGAGATGCACGTACGCACAATCTTCCCCTGACTGGGATTTATAAAGGGATTTTTGCGCATGTTCTGGCGTACGCATGCTTTTATAAATCTGAAAACTTTTGTGCGTACGCAAAATCTAGCTTTTGTGCGTACGTACACTTTTAGGATGAAATCTACGGAGAGTTTTATACATGAGGCCCCAGGACATTCAACTCATATGAGCTTCTCAATCTTGGTAACCCAAAGCTTGTAAATGTAGAGAGAACTATTAGGCTACAGTTGTGCTCTTGAGCAAAGGGATCCAAGTTTTATTCCAGTGGGACTGTCCTTCCTTAGTTCTGCAAGTCGTTTTGGATAAAAGTGTGATCTAAAAAGTTGTAGTGCCCAGTGTTAAATATAAGATATTTAATAGTTGGCATTACTGGGACATATTTTCACAGAAGGTCAATATGAATAAATTCTGGGCAACAATGGTTTTATTTATTTATTTAGCAAAAAAATATTCAACAACAGTATTTGTCAGATTTGTTGTTGAACAATATCTATCTATCTATCTATCTATCTATCTATCTATCTATCTATCTATCAGTTTTTTTGTTTTCGTTTTTATACTTGTAGTCGATTTGTTGTTGTTAATAATAATAATAATGAATGGTATTATAAATAAAACAGAAAACAACAATGTATTTATATTGGTCAATAACTGCTATACATATACATATACAATACATGTTTTCATACTTTAATATGTCACGTCTGATCTTGTGTCTTTGTAAATCATAGCAATAATTAATCAAGACAGCTAATCATTATTTATTTAGCTTTTTTTTTTTTTTTTTTAAAAAACTCATTGCTGCGGAGAGATGAAGGATTTCTTTCCTCCATTAGGGGTCTCTGTTGTCACATCATAATTCCTGTCTCACACCTCCTCAAGTCCTCCAACATACAAAGATATTTTTGTAGACATTCAGCATCAGCAGAGCTTGACTGTCTCCCTGAAATATATGACAGCAGCTTGCAGACCTTGTCTGCACACAGGGTCCATCACTGTACCCCTCTGGCTGCACCAAACCTTTCGAAATGGTAATACATGCACTGTAATATGGTGAACCCCAAACATCAACCACTGAAATCAGCAGCCCCTGTCTGTCTGTCTGTAAAAGGGCCCTATGATAGACTTTAATGACAGTGACACCAGTGCCAGCTCTTTGACCTAAGTGTAAAGTCCCATATGGCCTCCTGGTGCCTAATTTGCATGTAATTTTGATAGATGGCTTAGATTCAAGGCCTGCGTCTTTTGGGGGTGGGTGGAGAGGTTAATTTGTTCATCATAATGATTCAGTTTTTTTCTCCTCGAATGCCAGTCTCATCATTCACTTGCCCGCCCACTGGAATTAATGATAAAACATTTGCACGCTGATAAACAGTATTGATAAACGGTGCAATTAATGTTCTCTAATCACAGAAGTATTATTGACTGGACACGTATATTCAAAAACACCTGATCTCTCAGAATGTGAAATGAAGAACTAAAGCAAATGAACAGTATATCAGCACCAAGGCATATGGCTGGTGAGAAAAGATAAACTTGCTATAAATTGGACAGTTTTGTGCTTCTGCAAGTTATTCATGAATTCCACCCTTCTTTTTGTAAGGGATGCTGGCATAGAAAATAGCCTTTAACAAAATACCCAAAGCGTAACTAAAAGACCTAATTATTTGAGCTCTTTGCTATTTATTGGTTCATTCCATTGGCTTCCATTCCTCCATTGACCACTTATGTCCTCAGGGAAGAAGGAACAGATTTCATAATACAAGACTCCCCACACGCAGCTATGGTGTATGATTAAGTTTTTTCTTTCTTCCATTCTTTCTTTACCGTATAATTCACCGCCACTAATTTAGAGGACCAAGCATATCGGCAGGGACATTTGAGAATAAATTGAGTGTGAAGATTGAAAGGAATTACTGTCTACTTGACTGCGAGAAGAATGCCCCTGCTACATGAAAAAGAAGCAAAATAGTGGCGAGGATGGTATTTCTACGCTGATTTGTACATTAAAGGTTAACTTAGCAAAGTCAATTAATGTTCCTTACTCTAGAGACTCTTCTTTCTCCAAGCCATAATTCCCTTTGTGCAGTAAAAAGACCAGTAGACAATTTCCAATATAAAAAAGAGCTTTAAAGCTATTTCTTTATCACTTTTTATCATGTTTCACACTCAGCAAAGGTATTATACTTACCCCTTACAGAGTTGAGGGCTATTTTTAAAATAGAATATGTAGCCTACAGGTTTATTGACTTCAAGGTAGTCTACATGTTACACTGCAGATTAATTTAGTGTTAACATTCGATGTGAATTAATGGTAAAACAATTTAATCGTTAACACAAGAAGTCACTGGAAATCAGACCTTGGGAAAAAAGAAAAAAGAATTTGTGAACCGTTAGTCATGTTGCTACTATAATGAAAATGAATCTCATATTTAAATATTTAATTTTTCATTTTGGGCCAGAATATTTTGTGTTCTTTTCATTTTACAGCTGTAGACAAAGGGATAATGCCGGTACAGATAAGAGACATTTTGATAAGAGGCATCAGAACCAACCAGGAAATTGGGAACGGGGCTATTCAGATATTTGTTTCTATCGTTTCAAATTATAGCCCATCACAATGGATTCATATTAACAACCACCTCAAAAGTTTAATGAAATTGTTTAAAAGAAATGTTCCCCCTTCATAAACATTAGTATTAATGTTTTCAGCTCGTTGACTCTGATGGCATGGTAGTGGAGAGAATGAGATAAGCCCATACTGGCTTTTCAAATGCATTTCGGTTGGTGAGAAAACATAACACTGAATCTATAATTACAACTAGGCTATCTGCACGCTATATTAGAGTAGCATAGCTCATGTACACAACCAGCCATTTAATGTAGAAACAATGGCGATCTTTTATTTCTACACATACTGTTGAAAGGTTAGATGTCAGACCATTTTTTTTTTCTTTTTGAACGAAAGATATATATTCACCTCTATTCAGCAAGGATACTCAAATGCAACCTGTGTTTTGCTTCAAGTGAGCAACCAAACATTTGTGTTGTGTTTTACTTTCTTTTATAGTCATTCATTCATTTATAATCATTTATGATTTAATCATTTTTATTATTCCATTTAATCATATAATCATTTATAATAATCATTTTAGCTATTTATATACTCATTACATTGACATATTGATTAGTCATATTATATTATTGTTTTTTAAATATTATTTTTCCATTGTTGTTTAGACTTATGATTGTGTGGTTTCAAAGGATGTTTCTGGAATATAAACTTGGGCTTTATGGGATGATGTTGTGATGCAATAATTTTCCATTGCTATGGCTTGTGGTATAAAAACACTTGTTGGATTTGTACTGGTTAGATGAAGTCTGAGCATTGAAACAACTAATATTATTCAATAAAGCTCCTTTTTTATTATAATTACTTCATCTCCTGCTTCTGCTCTTCACTGGCTTTACTTAGTCAACTTTTTGGCTGATAGAAGGTTTTGGGTACCAGACAAGACTTGCTTTCAACGGGTTTTGGGTATTAGACAACTTTGCTGACTAACTGTTCTGTTACCAGACAAAATGGATATTTTCTGACAGGATCTGGCATCCGGGGCTGGGTGGGGGCAACAACACATTAACTTGATTGAAAATGACAGTAACAGCGTTTATAATGTTAGAAAAATGTAATTAAAAATAAATGTTGTTCTTTTGAGCTTTCTATTCATCAAAGAATCCTGAAATTAAGTTAAGTCCACGAAAATATTAAGCAGCACAACTGTTTTCAACATTCTTGTGCATCAAATCAGCATAATAGAATGATTTCTGAAGGATCATGTGACACCGAGTGGCTTCTGAAAATTCGGCTTTGCCATCATAGGAATAAATTACATTATTAAAATATATTAAAATGGAAAACACTTCATTTAAATTGTAATAATATTTCACATGACTGCTTTACTGTATATTTGATCAATTAAATGCAGCCTTAGTGAGCACTGAAGACTTGTTTCAAAAACATTGAAAAATCTTACCGACCCCAAATTTTTAAACAGTGGTAACTCTACCATCTTTGAAGTTTTATAGACACACTCCCACCAAAACTAGGCTGGTGCCCTCCTCTTACTTGTCTCTGTAGTTTACCCCTGAGCTTCAAGCCTTGAAACAAATTCTCTCATCCTCTGTCAGCGAGTTAATTATAAAATCTAACTCATCATCCTGCCACCTAGACCCTTCCCTCACCCCGTTTTAAAAAACTGCTCTCATTTCACATTTGATAAAATGCTCTCTCTTCTGCTTCTGTGCCAATACACCTGAAAACGAATGCTGTCACCCCTATAATTAAGAAACGTGGCTTGGATCCATCTACATGGAACAATTTCAAATCTATCTCAAATCTTCTTTTTTATCTAAACCGCTTGTTGCTTTACAAGTACAATCGCATCTGCTTACTCACAGTCTCTATGACCCTTTTCAATTTGTCTTTCACACTTTCCATGGCTCAGACGGTGGTCTCTTGAGGAATATCAATGACCTTCTTTAGCTGCTGACTCTTGCTATCCTCATCCTGCTCGATCTTTGCGTTTAAGTTCAGTACATACTCCTCTCTTGACTTTCTTTTAATGGAAGCACTCCCTCATGGTTTAAATAGTACTCCACTGACAGACTTTGCTTTTCAATATTTACATGCTTCCTCTTGGTCATATTGTCAGCCATCATGGTCTCAGCTTCCATTGCTCCGCTCATGACTTTCAGATCTGTCCTCCCACTCTGCTCTTTTAATGCCTGCATCGGTGATTTGAAAGCATGGTTGCTTTAATTTTCTCACATTCAAAATAGATTGATGTTATGCTGTTTTAGCTGTTCTCTCTTGGTTGTCCTGCATTACCTGCTGAAATCACTGCAATATGTTCAAACTTCTGCAGCAAAAGTCACCCACACCAAACAATGTGCCCCCACATCCTTTGTAAATTACATTGGCTGCCTGTCTCTTCTTTGTATCCATTACAACATGCTTCTCCTAACCTTTAAATGTCTCAACGGCCTTGCATCTCGCTATCTCTGTGAGTTACTTCATCCCTAGATTTCGACTTTCTTTTGTGGGTGGAAGTTAATTTTGTATCATGGCACCAAAACTCTGAATCTCACTCCCATTGAGTCTCCACAGCATCTTTCAAATCCCAAATAAAAACTTTTTCACAGTACTGTTTCTCTGACTCTGAATGTTTCTGTGTATTCCTCTCTCTCTCTCTTGATCTGTAGTTACTCATGTCTGTCAGTTGCATCTGTCTCTTAAAAGTTCACGCTTTGTTGTGACGCGACCTTGAGCTGTGGGAAAGGAGCTTAATAATAAAACGTATTATTGTTTATTATATGAGACTGAAACTTGTCTGAGGCTAATCTATTGTGTTTTTCTATGATAGTTTTCATAATCTTTGGGCCTAAACAATTGGAGAGAAACATAATGGCAACCACTTTACTAATGTGAAATGTAAATGTGACATTCTCTATTATGTCAACACCTTGCAGACCCATTTTCCTTTTTCTGTCTTTGTTTTCCCAGAAGACCATCCTTTCCACGACAATAGCTCAACACAACTCTTCTTTTTCCATCAGGTTTTCATTGATTATCTTGAGGGTTCCCAGCCGGCACGTTATACTGTGCATAATGAAATCACAACATCTCTGTGTGTTTTTTTTTTTTTTTTTTTTTTTTTTTTTTCCACACAACTGAGGAAGGAGCTACACAGGAAAAACATTCATCTACATAAATACACATTGATGATGTGCCTATACAAGTATCAAGCTAAAGTAATATGGACTTTAATCATGGTTGGACAGTTTGTTTTCACTGACCTTTACCATGACACTTAGCCTATATGGTATAGCTATATGGCACCATTCTCCTTCACTTTCTCACCTTTTAGAGAAACCTGGAAATATATAATGCATTGCTGGAAATAAAAGGGCAGGGTTTAAAGTAACCAATTATGTGTAGTTTTTATGCCACATGACCTTTGACATTTTTTTTTTTTTTTCAAGATTCCTTTCCTCCTACATGAGACATAACCAGCTGAAGTGCTTCAAAATTGCTCTATTAAACAAATAGTTCACCCAAAAATGAAAAATTGCAGAAAATGTACTCCCCCACAGGCCATACAGGATGTAGATGAGTTTGTTTCTTCATCAAAACAGATTTGGAGAAATGTAGCATAACATCACTTGCTCACCAGTACATCCTCTGCAGTGAATGGGTGCCGTTATTTTCATCTTAGATGGCCTGAGGGTGAGTAAACTTTCAGCAAATTTTCATTTTTGGGTGAACTATTCCTTTAAAAACATATAGGTATGTTTCTACACTGTGTTTTGACTGAATCCTTCATAAGTTCATAAGATGTTGTTAACTGGTCACATTTATATAGCATAGTTTTACAGAAAATTGAGAAAATATGAATATTGTCATATGACAACACTGTACCACAGTGGAAAATTGCTGTGTTTCCATATGATAACTCTGTATAGTGGAATTGTAAATCATGCATTTTCTCATTGGGAATTTATATAGATAGTATCATCAGATATATTATTGCATTTATTATTATTTTTTGCTTCTTAAACTGAAAAATGAGCGAATATATAGAAACGGCAAGAATGCATAGTCAGCTATCTTGACAATAGTGAGAAAGTTCAGAATTAATTTTTAATGCTTCTAGGAACACTATTGAAGAACCCATTATAATGATGCACTCAATTTTAGTTTGTAGGATTTTGTAGTGTTTAAATATGTATATTCAGTTAATAATAAATATTAATTTAATTTAATTTAATGAGAAACTGATAAGAAAAACTTTTGCCGTATGGCAATATTTCCTGTAAAACTTTTGTTATTATAATTATTTTATGTCCAAAAATAAAATGGGAAAATATTCCACCGTTACAATATAAAGTGTATCATACCAGGATAGAATATACAGCATCATACATAAACATATAAATAAATTGTGAAAAGTTTGGCAGATTCTCTTAGTTTGACATTTCCCAGCAGCACTAGCTGAAACCATAAACAAGACTCATATGTCCTTGTGTCTTATACAAGGTGTTCTGGCTATGTTTGCTACTTTATCAATGCACAGCTAATATATTACATATATTATAATTCATGTTTATGTTAGATGACGAATATATGATGGAAATGATTGACGGGGAGAGGGTCTCAGCACAGGGTAATCCATCTTCAAATTACTTGCATTAAGTTCACATTGTGAGAGATAATGTCATTTTACGGCTAATCAGCTAATGGAGCCCAAATCCATTTTCACCTAAATAGGAGATTCACACACACACACACACACACACTTGTTTCGCTATCCTTGTGGGGACTCTCATAGGCGTAATGGTTTTTCTGCTGTACAGACCGTATTTTCTATCGTCCTACACCAACCCTACACCTAAACCTACCCCTTACAGGAAAATTTTCTGCATTTTTACATTTTCAAAAAACTTCATTCTGTGTGATTTATGAGCTTGTTTACCCGTGGGGACCTCAATTTAGGTCCCCACCGTGACCCCATGAGTCTGTGTGTATTCAGGTTTAAGTCCCCACTGGGATATAAAAACAGGTACACACACACACACACACACACACACACACACACACACACACACACACACACACTCATATTAACTTAATGGCAGTGCAGAGACAAGTGATGAAACTAATGAATGCAAATGCAATTTACAGCCACCTCTCACTCAAACCACCTGAAACACAAGACTAAATTGAAGCGTGGTATGAAGTGTGTTCCCAGCTCATACATAACCTAAATATAGTTATGAAAAATAAATCCATTTTCCTTGAAGAAAGGAAGTCTGAATGCCAGCTATTCCATTTTCCTTAGCTGTTAGCGTTCTCTAATTATAAGGTAGCTGACTTCCACCCTTGAGGACCTCAGAAGCAGCAATTTTTTGTTCCAGTATGAACACACCTCTAATGCACCTGATTCAGTTCATTTGTGTAGCTCTTGAGCCAGGTATTATGCTTTTGGTTCAGAATAAGTACACACTGTCAAGTTGTCCTTCAAGACAAGAGTTTTGGGCTGGTGTCTTCATAGAAATGAAAGAAATTTAAATCATTTTAGGCCTTTGACATTTAATATGGAGAGAAATCTTGAAACATTTACTGGAGGATGAGATGGGGTAAGATGCTCCCAGGCAAGATGACCTTCCAACCATATTTGTTTTTCTCAACCATAGACAGCATAAAATCTAAACTTAACATTCTTGATGAATGGCTACACTATTTTAATATTTGTAATTTCACCTGAATATCAACATTTGTGAGATTTAGTTTAATAGAAATCTATGACATTGATGTTGAATATCAGTGTCCTTTTATTTGTTAATGAGTGGACACATTGATGTTTTTCGACTTGTGGAATAAACATTACAGTTTTTACTTTGAAGTGAAAGATAAAATTAGACCTTTGGGGTAAGTTGACCCCCCTGAATTGGCAGGGAAGGCCCCAAGTAGCATGTTGTTACATGGTTGTTATTTTTAAATTTAATACTTCTTGTAATTCAAATATATAATTCTACACTATATACACTATTATAATATATAATGTTACACTATAGGCTAATTGAGTGAAATCAATTCATTTGAATTAATAGTGTTACTATTATGACATATCTTCAATTAAAATATGGGCAATTAAATATGTAAATTAAATATACCTGTGTAAGTCACAGAATAAATGTACCTTTCAGATTAATCTCTTTCACAGAGGTTATAAATTGGCCACTTTGAATAATTTTACATTCTGTGCTATGCAACTAATTTAGCAAAGGATTCTATTTATTTTCCTTAACACACTGGCTGATGCATCATCATCCTGCACAAGATAAACGTACATCTACATATAAGTAATGCATATTATTCTTAAGGAGGCATCTTTCCCCATTTTACCCTGATGCTAATTTTGTCAAATGCATTTTTTTAATATTGACATGTATTTCATCTACATTTTGAAAGTACAGAATTTGATGCTGCTTCACTTATACTTAATTCTTCATTCTGGTCAATCCAATTTGAATTTAAATAGTTATTAATGGTAACACTACATCGGTCCAGTCTTGCAGGTAATTTAATCCAGCACTACTTTCATGATGACTCTTATGTCAAACCATGAACTTGTTTCATACAAAAGCAACTGCTGTCTTAGTCATTGATTGTAGTGAAAATGACCTTGGATTGTTTTGTATGTTGTAGTGGACTATTTTCTTTAAATGCAGGCAAGATGGTAAAATTTCAATGCATATCAATATTTCATGTACATATATTTATTTATTTGTTGAATAAACATTCTGCGGCGCGATCCAGATCAATCTATCAAGGTTACATAAAATCTAGTTCTCCATCTACGAACCAGTTGGAATCAACTGAATTAATATTCATCAACAGTGGTGACAAATGGCTCAGTAATTCATCCTTGGAGCAGAATAGGACATTTCTGGCATGAGCCTGATTTTAGCATGTGATTATTAATATGATCAGTTTTAGATTTGATGATTCCAGAAAGGGCTGTGATTAATCTGTGACTAAACTGCTTAATAATAGAGCTGATGTGGACAGTTGAGGCAATGAACAGTCACTTTGAATACTAAAACCATAGTACTGATCCAAAAAAAGTCTTGATATTGATGTAATATTGAAAAGACTGGGCTCTACACATAATTTGGCATGATGTAAAATAGATGCAAAGTGTCTGCAGTGATACCATCCTGTTTTATCTGATAAGACCCTTTGGGGCATTTTCCCCTCAGTAACTCCAGTAGTGAGTGATCAACTAAAAAATTGTGTGACTGTGGAGTTAATTAAGCCAAGACAGGGCAACATTTGCATGTCTGACATGAGGAGAAATATGACAGTGTGGTAATAAACAACGTAAAAGTCATTTTTGGCATCAAATTATTCATGATTAGTCTGCTCTATGCAGATAGCTCTAATCTTGCCCTTTAGGTGAGGATAACTCTTGCCAAACATTCACGCAATTTGGTTGATTTGAATTGTAAATTGACAGTCCCAGTTTCTGTGCCCTAAGTCAAACTGAGTGTGCAGGAAGGGCATCTTGAGCTTGAACTGCTTTGTGATCTGGACCAGTGGTCCTGGAGCCCTTTCTCTGACACACCCTATTGAGGTCTTGGAGTCTCTACTAATGAGCTGATGACCTGAATCAGGTGTGTTTGATTAGTAAATCCTTTTGTGTAGGTTATGAAGATGTTTCTGGCAAAGAAAGTGTTTGGCTAAAGCGTTGTTTTCTATCTGCTGCCATCTCTTTCATTAGTCCTCTAAAGAGAAAATTCTTTGCAGTGGCAAAAGTGTTTTATATAAACGTGCTTTAATGTCCATTGGAATTTGGCCATGCACATTTCATTATCTCATTTCAAAGGCTGGGTGAATGAAAGAAAAAACAAACTTGGAGACAAGCTAATTATCAGTGCAAATTATCTGGGCTGAATTTTGAGATGATTTGTTTTTCTTTTTTTCAAAGTTCACTTACATTTTTATAATGGATAATGGATGATATAAAAAATACGGATTATATATATATATTTGTGATATATGTCAATAGAAT
The DNA here is from genome assembly GCA_021397915.2 of Tor tambroides. NCBI lineage: Eukaryota > Metazoa > Chordata > Actinopteri > Cypriniformes > Cyprinidae > Tor > Tor tambroides. The sequence continues at coordinate 21,748 of JAFVLL020040540.1, forward strand.
AGATGAATAAATGAATACACACACACACACACACATAAAAACAGTGTCATCATTTAGTTTTTGACCTGTATGTACCTGTACAGACACAAGTCTAAAGTACAGTCTCACCAATTTTTTTTTTTTTTTTTAAATTACATTCCGTGATATAAAAACTGTATTATTTATAAAATTGTAGTGGATTTGGGCATCCACCATCCATGACACTCACCATGGGCGTCGCTAGGCCATTTTTAGGGGGGCTTTAGCACCCCTAAATTTCTGCTCAGCCCCCCTAAAAATCTTGCGATTCTTCCCCTGTAAGTTTCAAATGAAAACGGCAGCAGACTTCGGCTCCTCCCCATCTTTCTGCGCGTTCTTCAATCCACAGACTGCGGTGGCGCAGAGGAGAGGACAAGGTGTGTGTTTATCGATAGATTGTTATAATATCTACATCTATGCAGTTCTTTGTCATAAATACAGTTTACAAAAAGTCATGGGAGAGCAATCGGTTTCCAATCTACTGTAAAGTTTTCGCTGCATTCGCCACTCATCAAACCACAGCTGTTTCCTTCAGCGAAAGCCCTTAACACATATGAACGCATACTTTATAAAACGATCACGTTATTGCTATTTTCATTTGAAAATTTAGCTTTCAATATAGAACATAATATTACAGTGCATGTGGCATTAACTACCATACAGTTAAGCATAGAAATGATTAAAGACAGTGACAGACAGCACTCAGTCAGTGCACTCATTTTAATTGCATATCAGAGTGATTGACAGAGACTGAAACATTGTGTGTTTTGTATTAATTAAAAAAAATAGTTTGAATTGAATTTATATAGAACCTAATATTATTTATGAAGCTAAAAAGCTAAAATGAACTAGATAACATGATCATTTTTTTTGTTTGTTTTTTACTTTTGAAAGTGAATCACAGCACCCACATAGTTTAATCCATTGTCCAGCCTTATAACTGTGTTGTTTATATTGATAATATGGATAGTCAGTGTAAGTTTAAAGTGATATGATGTTTTATGTTTACATTTTTCTGTTTGTACTTGAGCATAGAAAGAGATTTGTACTAGTAATGCAAACAGTAAACTTTTTGGTTTGTACAGTAAACAGGTGTGTGTGTGTGTGTGTGTGTGTGTGTGTGTGTGTGTGTGTGTGTGTGTCTGAGATCAGGTAGACTTGTATTTGGCTTATTCAGTACTCGGATGTTATACCCATCTATGCAATACAGTGGAATACTGCAATAAGTTTAGTATACCATTCTACCCTATTAATCAATTTTTTTGTGAATATTTATTTTTTATTTTTTATTATTATACCCTCATTGGGGCCTGAGCCCCCCTAAAATGAAAATCCTAGAATCGCCCCTGACACTCACCTTGAGAAATACAGCAAGCGCAGTGATACAAATGGTGAAACGGTTGAAGTTCTGTTATCACTAGAATATCGCATAACTGTTGTGTGTGTGTATATATATATATATATATATATACACACACATACATACACACACACACACACACACACACACTGTCCTTGTGGGGACTCTCCATATGCGTGATGTTTTTCTGCTGTACAGACTGTATTTTCTATCGCCCTACACCAACCCTACACCTAAACCTACCCCTTACAGGAAACTTTCTGCATTTTTACATTTTCAAAAAACTTCATTCTGTGTGATTTATTAGCATGTTTACCCGTGGGGACCTCAATTTAGGTCCCCACCGTGACACAAGTCCCCATGAGTCTGTGTGTATTCAGGTTTAAGTCCCCACCAGGATAGAAAAAACAGGTACACACACACACACACACACACACACACACACACACATGTTTGTTTTGCTATACTTGTGAGGACTTTCATAGACTTCGATTGTTTTTATACTGACCTAACAATATTTTCTATCTCCCTATACCTAAACCTACCCATCACAGATCCCTTTTTGCATTTTTACATTTTAAGATAAACTTCATTTAGTATTTTTAATAAATTATTTCCCTTTTGAGGACCGGCCAAATGTCCTCACAAAGTCAAAAATCTCAGGTTTTACTATCCTTGAGGGGACATCTGGTCCTCACAAGTATAGCTAAACAAGCCCACACGTGTTTGTGTAACAAACAAATTTATTTTACAAGTCTCAATGAGTTTCTCTCTTCAGTGGACACAGTTGTAGATATAAACAAGATATTCTTTGAAGTAAAAGTGTGAATTGAAAGTATCCGTTCAAAGCATCGCTGTCAGTACTTCTGAAAGCCAAGGTTACTCCAGTTCTTCATCCACTATGAAGGCTAGGTAATCAAATGCATAGCAGATAATTTAGCAGCAAAATGACCTTTCTCATGCCTTGATAATTAGGAAGGCAGATAAGGAAATCAAGCCCAGAGCTCAGAACCATTACTATGCATGAGAAGGGGGCCCACATCACACAAAGGCCTGTCAGAGGTTTGCTTTTGTCTGGAAACAACTTCAGGGCTCCAAATTTCCTCTCGCTGCATTATCATGTGGCCATTATCATTTACGGGGAGCAACATGACGGTATAGCGTGTAACATCTTCTAAACTGAGTTACCCAGCAAGCTTCTGCCAGGAGTTTGATATTCATGAACTGCTTTCATCTATAATGGTGCTGTCCAGGTCTCTTACAACCACTTTTGTTGACCTCACTCTCAAGCTTATTATTTATTTAGAATATAAGTAGATAATGAATGCCATTGGTCTTAAATGAAAAGAGACATTCTTGCATATTTATGTATGAAACTATTACATTTCTGGCTTATCGCCACTGAAAGTGCTCATGGAGCTAAACTCCATCTAAACTTGTATGCTAACACACTTTGATTTTTGCTTCCTCTTCCAGTGACAGGTCAGATATATTATTCTTTGAGCGTTACATTCATTAAACCACGCACACACACACACACACACACACACACACACACACACACACACACACACACACACACACACACACACACACACACACACACACACACACACACACACACACACACACACACACACAGACACAGTGTCCTTCAAAAGTTTGGAAACCTTATACGCCAAGTGGAGTTTTGGACAACATCAGCATAAATCATTATCGTGCAGACTTTGCATTGATAAGTAACAACACAAACTATGAAAACATTTTATTAAATAACAAAAATTCAGAACATAATAAAAATGCTACAGCTATTTACAAGGTATCTTTAAACTGTATTGGTCTGTTATGTAATAACCTCAACTGGCAATCAATCAGTAAAGGTTTGCTGACCAAATGATCTTCATAAAGGAACCTGGAGCAAGTTTAATTGCAGCTGCCAAAGAGTCATATCATCATTCCCAATGCTCAGTGGTAATTTTGTTACTTTCATGCATTAATTAATAATGTAAATTATTAGGATTTATGATGATATCCAACACCTCACTTTAAAAACCTAACCAAACCAACAATAAATATAAACATTTGTCCAAAAAAAATGTATGATATTTATACTTCTATGCAGTTCTTTATAAAGCTATTTATTGTTTTTTTTTATGGAGTTTTAAAGTAATTGAAAAGAATGTCAAATCGTTCACGGAGTCTTTGTAGATGAATTGATTGTGCTAATCAAATTTACTTGTTGAAAATAATAGGTATTCCATTCCTCATCACCCATTCAAGCATTTTAATTCAAAAAGGTATGTATAATCAATCTCACAATTGTGGCAATATGGCTTGTATATAATGCCCCATTCTGTGCAATTTAGTGGAAGTACAATAGAACCCTCCCAGTCTGGTCAAGCATGATATATATATATATTTAATGTGAAGATGAAAAGACTCTGTCCATGTTATATATTAAATTAAACAAGAGAACCGGCTGACACCAGTTCTGTGATTTAACGTTTGCTAATATGAACACAGTTAAGCAATAAGTTAAATGTGCTACATTGTGAATATAGTCATTGCTAAATGACATTTTGACTTTTATTGCTTCTATAAAATGAAATGTTAATTATTAAATATGAAATGTCAAAAATATTAAGGACTCAATTTTTCATTAATTTTCAAAAATGAATAAAGAAATTTCATTAAGCTGCATAAAAGAACAAAGCCTTTCCTCCCCAGTGGTTACACTGGTAAACCACACTGTGTTGTGAAAACAGATATGCTGATTGTCTGATGAAGTCTATATCACTGCATGCAGCATATTGTGTAACTAATTACAGATTTGACTTAAGAATTTTCCAGATGCCAAATTCAGAGGCGTATGCAAACAACCAACCTTCCGACACGAACGCTTACTTTATCTGGCAGTTCCTGAGTCACCCCTCCATCTCTGGCTGTTCTGTTCTACCCTTTTCACACAATACACTCATCACTTCATTTTGATCTGAACACAGTCTCACTCTCTCTCTCCCTTCAAGCCGAGTAACGGTCAGAAATACAATCATTTTAACAAGACCGTAGTAAATTTTTACATCTACCACTGTTATGTGTGAGTGCCATTATGTAAGAATGGTTATGCGCCACAGTCTGTATCCTGTGTCATTGTGAGAGTGAATGTGGGTGCAGTTTGTGAAGTTATATTGCATGGCCTGTGAGTGAGATGAAAATTATGTTTCTATGGCAACAAGTGCAGTATTGTTAGGAGGTCAGAGACAAACACAAGGAGGATACAGATTAGGGCATTAAAAAGAGAATAACAAAAAGGCATACTTCGCTTAGGAAGTATTAATGCCTCATAATGAAATGTTTCTATTACTTATTCAAATTAATTTCACTCTGTGTTCGTCTGGCAAATACAACAAATGTTTGTCTACCTGTTTTACTATGTCTTTAGAGCTCAGTCCTGATTTTTTGCTCTCAACTGATTGTTTTGCTTTGTCATTCTTCCACACAAGCTGACACATTTATAAAAAAGACTGGGATCACTTTAGTATAGGGACCAATTCTCACTATTAACTAGCTTCTTATTAGCATGCCTATTATTAACATATTTGCTGTTTATTAGTGCTTATAAAGCACACATTCTGCATGACCATATTCTACATCCATACTACCCTACTAAATATCAATAAGCAGCAAATTAAGAGTTTATTGAGGCAAAAGTTGTATTTAATGGTTTGTTAATAGTGAGAATTGGACTTTAAAATAAAGTGTGACCAAAAGACTGATGTAATAATCACTAGCCCAAATCACACTATAAAAAAGATTTTTGGTATGTTTTGAAAACGGCTCAGAAACTAAATCTGATCTGCATCAAATGTAGGTGATAAAAATAACATCCTATTGCGCTACAGTATGTAGTTTGACTAAAGCCAATGAGCCTGTAAGTGGTAGTTGCACAAAACTGTCACCACCGTGCCCTGGTTGATTTATACGGGGCCACAGAAATCATCACATATCTTGCTATCACACATATGTCTATCTCTGCTCTACTGTCCATGCAGAGCTGCAATCATTAAGAGTGCCCACCGGCACCCTTATTCTAGAACCCAATGGAGGCTATGCAGGGTACATCAATATCAATACTGAGCAATGGCAATAACAAAAGCTCTTTTGACACCAGCATTAGTCTTCCAAATCACCCCTTCTGCCTTTCAGCATAAGGCTGTAATGTTTGTGATTTCTCTCGACAGCACAATTTAACACCCACAGTTCAGGCAATGCCATTGCCTTGGGCCCTAAATGTGGTTGACCGATCTCACTGAGCTATTAAACCCAGCGAAAAGTGTGAATATGAATTTGATTTAAAATAAATGTCTTGGCAACATAGGAAAGAAACTAAGGGGGATTTACATGACCACTAATGAGCTGATGTGATGGGAAATATATACAGAAAGAGGGGCGTAATTAATCCAAGAGGAAAGAGTTGCTATGATGTTCTTGTTGATAATGTGTATAGCAGGGTTTTGTTAATTTACCCCAAAATGATTTCAACTTCAGGACTCATCCCAAATGTCAGTCTCTTTTTGCTGAGGTAATTAAAACCCAAACGGTTGAAGTTTTAATTGGACTGAAACCTGTACCTCAGCCAAATTTCAATGGAGACTAATATGCTGAGTTGGGCTTTCAGACTGTAATTCCAGTTTATTTTCATTTACTCGACACAACCGGTCCCTCAAAACAACAACAACAAAAGGGTTGTGCTTTAAATTACTTTTTACCAGGGACATGCTCATTGGGAGGACTGCTAATTTACTCAAGTATCTTTGTTGCTTTCTAAACAAGGCCATTTCATGATCCTGCTTCTGTATTTATTATGGTTCTCCCAGTTGGCAAAAAGGTTGGGCCTAATTGATCTCATTGGAGCACGAGGTCCTTCCTCCTGTTTGTTGTAAAAAGCAGAGAAAAAGCATTAAGGCTTACAAGCTTTTATAGGATTAAGCATCATAAGCTTTTACCTCTGCTGCTCATATTAAATAGTATTGAACAGTTAAAAGACAGACATTTCAGAGGATTATATGAAGGAAACAGTTAATGTCCATGTTATTCTCTATATGGCTGCTTAGCTAGCTGTGGCTAATTGCTTTATAGAACAGTCAGTTTGGCTGCTTTAATCCAAGGGTTTTTAAACTTTCTCTGCCCAGGATTCAAGTAAGACATTTCGTTTTTATCTTGGAACCACAATTACAGAATATGCTACGCTTTCTATAGCTATAGGTTAAGTTCTTTTTCCTATAGGATCTTTAGGTTTAAATGACATGTTTAAAAATTCTTTCATGGACCTAAAAAAAACATCATTTGAACTGGCATTGTTCCAGGTTGACTTGCAATAATGTTTCATATGTTGCTTTGTAAACCCTACAAACAGAATTTTACCATAGTAAAAGAGCTGGGTAGATTACTTACAAATTGTAATCCATACTGATTCCAAATTACATGACAGAAATTGTAGAAACGTAATCCATTACACATTTTAGGTAATATAATCAGACTACTTTTAGATTACTTTTGACCAAACTCAATTATCACATTGATTATCTTGTACAATATCCATATAAAAATGCAAAGAAAAAGAAAATATATTCTATTTGTTGTTATTGACAACATGAAGTGCATTTAACATTACATTACTGTATGTCAAGGTTTCCCAAACTGGGTTTTGTGAAGGAACTGCAGGGGGTTTAATGAAAAGCTAATAATTAATTCAGTCATAAACATGTCAAATTGAAATAAATCATTTTAAAATAACATCAATCAAAATAAAATACTTACTAAAAATTTTAATATTTTATTTGTTTCTTGCTTGTCATGTGACAGTTATCCAACGTCTGTGAAACATGAACATGCAAATGTGATAACTATTAAAATATTTATTTTAAAATCTCAGGGGTGCTTTAAGTAAATATATTAGGTGAAAAAGGTTTGGCTGACAAAAAAGTCTGGGAATATTTTCATTACATGAAAATAAGAAATAATGTGAATTTGTGCATTTTAATGTTTCTGAAAGACAAAAGTCTTCCAAAGACAAAGTAATACATGATTAAATAACCCTCTGCATGTTCATCAGTAGTTAATGTTGAAATGCGAAGAAAACGCTTCTTTAAACTGGAATGATTTTTGTAAATACAGCCTATATCCACCTGACTAATGGCTGGTCTTTTTGTGAATGTCCGCAAAACTAGAAGACTTTCTGACTGTATATAAATGGTAGGCTCATTTAAATGATGAAAAAAGAAGAATTATGGAGAATCAATAAATTATGAATAATTTATTGCTATTGAGTGAATAAAATGTAATCATGTAATCAACAAAAAAGTAACTAGTCTGATTCCAAGTATTTGAAAATGTAATTTACTCTAATTACAAGAACTTAATTTTTGGAATCTGATTATGTAATCCAGATTACATGTAATCAGTTACTACCCAGCTCTGCATAGTGACCATAATTTCTGCATACAATACCGTTGTTAGTGCAGTTATTGTATTGTGGAGATATGAATTTAATAGTTTTTACAGAAACAAAAACTGCAGTAACTATTGTAGTTATGTGCAGATAGTATGCTTTGCTTGCCTAAGAGATATTACATGGCAAAAATATGACTCAAACCTTTGCAGTGAACTTCATGAAACGTCAGTCAGCTTGATTTGCGATCAGCACCATTTTCCATCACAGTTCTTTGCATGGTCAAGATCTGTGTATGTCCTCAGCTCCAGGTTTCATCAGGCTGGTAACAGGCAGAAGAGTGGCAGCTACAGTAATACCCCTGGGTTTTCTCTGCTCATCTCAGGGCACTATTGCTGTCTCTCCCAGTGCTCACCGTGCACAATTCCATTAAACTGTCACAACTTTCCAAATGACTTTCCTCTGTCCAAGGAAAAAGACCCACATCTTCACTGGCACAGTACTGAGTGAGAGCATATAAACTGTAGTTGTTCAGTTTTACCATCAGCATACAAATAAAAAAGGTCACTTGTTTTGAAAGCAAGCTTCAAGTGTGAAGAATATGTGAAATGGCTCTACTTCATTTGCCGTTTTTGCATCACTTACCATCTTACAAACCTCAGCCCATCAGCCTTGTTACTCCCTGTTATTGGAAACTCAGGATGTGATTCTGCAGCTGGTGGAAGCACATCCAGCTCAATAAATAGGGCTTTTACAAAATGAAGAGAGAGACATCTACAGTTTGTGTTGCAGACAATGCTGATGTCAATCACATTGAAAAGCATTCATGTGTAAAGTGTATACATGTAATGCAATGACAACATCTTGAGCCTTTTTACACATGTACAGCTTTAGAAATGTACAAATCGTTTCTGATCTCCTGAGGATTTGAAATTGGAAATGAACTGGAAGTGCTGTGAATGTTATGGTGTTGTGATTCACTCATTTATTGATTTGTGTATGTGTGCTGTCACAATAGTTCAACTAGTCTGTATAAATCTCAAGAATGAAACGGTAATGATGTCAAATTAGGCAGATGGATTAACTGTGTTAAATAAACGTGATGCTGTTAAACATATTTAAATATTTAAATTCACGTTGAGCAGACAGATGCCAAGGTGACAAGAAGCAGCTGGAATCCATTATTATGTCCCTCAAAGTGAGAATATGACCTATCAGCTGGAAATGCTCCTCACGTGTTGTGTGTTACAGAGGAACAGTCTCTTACGGTCATTTCTGCCAAGTGAAATCTTGTAGTAGTGACAGTTGGTTGTTCCAGCAAGAGCTGTTATTTACCATCCTTGAGTCTTGGATACGTACTAATATCATGTGGAGCATGAATTAAGTGTCAGTATCAAGTGAAACTGTTTTTTTTTTGTAATGAAATGAGTTGTCTTTAGTCAGTGGCAAACAGATTGAGTTGATGAAATGCTTAGTTATATTTGGGCATCAGAGCCTGACAATATGTTTGCCTGAGGATTGCCGCTGTTTGAGCTTTTGACATTTGCTGTAGAGGCACTGAAATACTGATTGTATCTGTGGTGAGGCTGGGTTTTCATGTTTTTCAAACCATGAAATCTTCCAAGATGTAAAAGTATGAAATAGGGCCTGCTTTAGTTTTTGTTTGACAATAAAAATTTCATTTAGAATCATAGTCATGTGTAACAAAATCATTAAAGTACATAAGACATTGTCTTGGAAGGTTACAATTGCCAATTTCACATTTAGGGCCAAATCAACATGATTGTATGTAACTTGTAATCCCATAAAACACTTGGACATTTAAAAGAAGTCAAATAAGCATCATTTATACGAGTCACTACAGCACAATTTATATTAACACTTGAGGCAAGGCTACTAGTATAAATTTTGAAGTGCACCTATTTTCTTAATCGCATCTCCTCCTCACAGACATGCAGTTATTGGATAAGCACTGAATATCTCGTTTTACTCAGCCTTTCAAAATAGCTGTAGGGTGTGACATCCAAAGATATTGGTCTGTGCATTGGAGTGGCACTCAAAAAATTGCAGTTCTCGAGTAAACTGAAATCGAATAGGTCTACAGATACTGCATGTGTTGCTTATTCTAACGCAAATTAGCATGAAAAGCATGAAAATGAAGTTAATTACAGGCAGGGAAACAGTCCAGGGGTTGTATTCAGTTCCAAACAATTCCAAGATAATTGTTTTATCATACTGATTCCACTCATAATTTCCAACCCTATTCATTTCATCTGGTAGAGGATTTCTTTTAATAATGTCTTTTCCATTTCTAAATATGCTACATTTTATGGCCATTTCAGACTTCACATTCATGTTTTCACATACTATAATCTCTTATAGAAGCCCGTTTCTGCCAGGTAATTGCATCTTTTTATCTCACAATTCAGACATTTTTTCGCAATTCTGAGAAATAAAGTTGGAATTGCAAGATAGGCGAGAGTGGGGTAAGTTGAGCCAGTGGGTAAGTTGACCCACTGCCTATATCTTTGCAACTGTACACTTTTACTGTCATGTGACCTTGTATTTTGGAACCACCCATCATTTCTGCCAGACTGTGAAAAGGAGAAACACATGGGAGGAGAATTTTAGCATAACAGATGTAATGGCTGTTACACCAAAGCAAATTTATCCAGGTCTAAAAATATTTTTGATGCATATAGGTGATTTAGCAACATATAAAACCATGCAAATCATTTAGCTAAATATTAGCCTGAATTGGTAAGTTATGGGGCAAAGTGAGCCAAATGCTGTGGGGTAAATTGAGCCAGCATTTTAACCTCCATTAACCTAAGTTAAATCTGCTGTTTGCTAAGTATAAACTGCTATTTTAATGTGATATTATGCAACTGGTTGAGTTTATCATATATGTACATATTATTTGTAGTTTAAGTGCACCAAAATCCTTCTTAGATCAGAACCAGATGCTTTTCATCACATTATAATCAGATATATTTTTCCACCTGTAGTCCCGAATGGCCTGTTCAACATTGCAGAAAAGCTGCCATGCCAAGAATCTTTTGACTAAAATGTTTATTAGTGTCAGTGACATTTATTCCTTCATTCTAATTCAGTTTTTATTTAATTTTACTCGACAAGCTGTCTGTTTTTGGAACGTGTTCAACATACTATTTCAGAAATCCAAATAATGAAAGATTGAAATTTAAACTTCATTTTGGAAAGGAGGTGACTTGTGGCCAAGTATGGTGACCCATACTCAGAATTTGTGCTCTGCATTTAACCCATCCAAGTGCACATGCTGCAGCACCCGGGGAGCAGTTTGGGGGTTTGGTGCCTTGCTCAAGGGTCTCACCTCAGTTGTGGTATTGAAGGTGGAGAGAGCGCTGGTTATTCACTCCCTCCACCGACAATTCCTGCTGGACCTGAGACTCAAACCCGCATTTTGGGTTATAAGTCCGACTCTCTAACCATTAGGCCACGACTGCCCTTTTGTTGGTTTAAGTTAGCTTTAAGACAAGAAATATGACCGTTTGTAAAAGGAAGTTTGATTATCAAATACATGTTTAAAAGGTAAATTATCTTCAAATTTTTTTACATAGGATTGAATCAAATTAGTTTAGATGGACAGTTTAAACCCAGATGGTGCATTTTACCCACTGACTCGGACACTGGGGCGAATTGAGCCACAGGAACACTTTTTATAAGAAGCCTTTGTCATAGATACATTTTGATAATTTAAAAGGATAGGAAACCTCCTAAAATTACTGGAGATACTTTCATTGTACTTCTGCCTTATTTCCCCTTATCTTGATGACCACATAAGTAAAAAATTGCTCATCTTATCCCACTCTCCCCAATAAAATTGCAGCTCTGACTTTTTACAAGACTACAGTACATTTTCCTCAGAATTCTGAGTGTAAATCTCACAGTTCAGTTTTTTGTGTCTGCCATGAATAATAACTAAAAAAAGGTAACTTTTTTATATCACAATTCAGACTTTTCTTCTTAGATTGTCATGTTTATATCTTGCAGTTCTGAGTTTCTATCTATTTAAACTCAGAATTGTGAGAAAAAAAGTCAAATTTGTGAGATAAAAAGTCAGCTTTTTTAGTTTTATTATTATTTTTTTTTAACCGGTGGCATAGTCTCTAGCCTTTCAAAGCATAAAGAACTTTATTTGTATATGAGAGCAGTTCTGGCAGCTGACAGGTCATAAAAGTGAACTGTTCCTTCCTTCCCAAACTGCATAGTCTTATTGATGACGGAGGACTTATGTGCTGTTTATCATCTTGTGACCTGGATTTTCTGCTGAGTAAGACTCATTCCACCCAGCACTCCACTGAACACAGATCATACGTAATAGTACCCTTTCCCTTCTTCTATTGCGCTAATATAGAAAAGTGACATCTGTACACAAACATTGCACAATGAATACAACGTCTGCCCTATTGGATTCATGTCCTGTTTAATTAATTCTTGTTTATTTCACCCCAAAAGAAAATAAGCTCAATGCATATTACGCAGGCATAAAATGATGCAGGGTCCTATCAGGCTGGTAAGTGATACATGTCCATTCTCTGTTTTTCATAACTGGATTATGAATCATCATGACACCTACAATGGAGCATTGTCTTTGCTTGTTCATTTGTTTTGCTCTGGTACATATTTCATATAAATGGAGAGTGATGAGAGTGCAGAATTTCACAATTGAGATATCCATTTCAAATGACAACACTGCACGCTCTGAAGGGCCCTTTAATTTTTCTCTAGCCTTTGCAAACCAACGAAGGGAGAAAATAATAAAGAATTCAGCAGAGGCCCCAGGTCAGTGTGTTGCAGCAGCACAGTTTGCAGGCACATTGTTGACCCACCTTCAAAAGGAGCTGTCAGGCTATTGCTGGCATACACCGTGAGCGACTAGCTGTTACACTCCTCAGTGATAATATTTCATGAGCCAAGGATCATAAACAACTGTGAGCTTCTGTCAAGCAACCAAGGTAAACATAACTTTTCTCAATTCCGAATGGTTTAGAGTTGCCATCAACAGATATACAGCTTGACAGTTTTACATTAGAAGCGATTGGACTTTAAAATGATTCTGAAACATTATTAAATCTCTATTTTGTTCATCATCTTTGAGAGCAAAGGTCTTTCAAATATTAAATCTTTTATAGGAATGATTGATAGATAAGTTAATGTGTTAATCATTTTTTTAAACTCTTTGAGACATATTGAGGATTTTAGATTCTTTGGGGCTTTTAAAAGAGAACTGATAACTATGGAAGCCTATTTCTGTGATGGAGTAAAAAAGTTTCCTTGCAATTCTGAGTTTATATCTCTCAATTCTCTGTTTTTTTCCTCACAATTCTGAGAAAGTTAGAATTTTCAAGATATAAACTTTCAATTGTGAGAAAAAAAGTCTGAATTGTCAAATATAAACTCACTATTACAAGAAAAAAAGCCAGAAATGTGACATAAAAAGTTGAAAAGGTACCTTTTAAAACAGAATTGTGGGTAACACTTTAGTATAGGGACCAATTCTCACTATTAACTAGTTGCTTATTAGCATACCTAGTATTAACATATTGGCTGGTTATTAAGCACATATTCTGCATGGCCATATTCTACTTCTCTAATCAATACCTAAACTTAACAACTACCTTACTAACTATTAATAAACAGCAAATTAGTAGTTTACTGAGGCAAAAGTCATTATTAATAGTTTGTTAATAGCGAGAACTGGACCTTAAAGTATGATCGAATTGTGAGATATAAACTGTCAGACTTGTGAAAAATAAACTCAGAATGTGAGATGTAATCTAGACATTGTGATAAAAAGTCAAAATTCTGAGTTTATATCTCACAATTCTGACTTTTTTTTCTTATTTTTATTTTTTTATTCAGTGGCAGAAATGGGCTTCCACAGATAAAGTAATTCATTTACGCTCTCCACAACACTCTCCTTTCCGGGCCTCTGCATTTATAAAAACTATGAATAGACGTCACTTTAATATTCTTTTTTTTTCCTCAAGCCATTTTTTTCTCTCACACACATCTCTTTCAAAGGAAATGAAAGCGCCAGTGACACCCCTTGACATGTCCCAGATATCTTCGCCTGACAGGCAGTGTGTGGTGCTGCAGGCAACTCACTCCCCAGCGCTGACAATTCTGTCTAAAACTGCCGCTTCCATATGTCCATTGAGCCCACTGCGAAACGAGGCCTGAGTGGCTTGGCTCGCAATGTGGATGTTCACACATTAATGCCAAAAACTCTTGAGAGGTTGTCGAGGGATAGTGTGATGGGGGCAAAGGGTTCAAAAGGAGAAAATGGCCGTATGTATTTAAAGGAGCCATTTCCAGAGCTCTTTTGACATGACCTGCTCGAGTGGCTGTCATGTTGAGGCTGTTTTTGTGTTTTTGTTTTTGAACAGCCCACCAAGCCACTGGCAGATCTAGGTCTCTTCTAGTGTGCATGAAATTGCTGCCAATTCTTTGTTTTTTACACAGACTTGGGAACCATTTGAGCCACATCAGCTAAGTCTGTTGATGTTAGAAGATGAGCCGTAATACCATATGTTGCAAGAACGATGGGCAGCTGTACATACTGAAAGTCATCAATCACATATTTACCTTCAACTGGTAATATCCAGATATACTGATCAAAAGTTTATTATAATTGAGATTTTTTAAAGAAATGTCTTATACTTACCAAAGACGCATTTATTTGAGCAAAAATGCATTTAAAACAGTAATATTGTGAAATATTGTTACAATTTAAAAGAACCATTTCTATTTTAACATATTTTAAAATGTTCTTTATTCCTATGATGGCAAAGCTGATTTTTTAGCAGCCATTACTTCAGTTTTCAGTGTCACATGATCCTTCAGAAATCATTCTAATATGCTGATTTGGTGCTTAAAAGACATCTTAAAAAAAAAAAAAAAGTATTTTTTTTTTTTTAAATTTGTAATGCACTACCCTTAATGAAGAATCTTTTTAAAAAGAAAGAAATGAACACTTTTATTCAGCAAGGGTGCATAAAAACAATGTTTCAAAAGATTTACATTTCAAATAACTTTCCATTCATTAAAGAATCCTGTCAAAAATTCAGCTATGCTATTATTGTATAAATTACATTGTAAAATATATTCAAATATTTTCAATTGTAATAATATTTCACAGTATTACTGTTTTTAAAATATCCCCCTTTAGTATCTGTACACAGCATGAAAAAAAAAAATCTGTAGGAAAACGGAAAAGCTACTGGTAATTTTTTTGCTAGGACATTATCTATTACGTTACAGACACTTCCTTTAACCCTAAAACACACTACAGTGCATAATTCAAAATACAGATAAAAACACCTGTCATAAATCATTACAGAAAATTCCTTCATATCAGCACAGTATATTGTGACCTATTTTTATGAATTTGCAAGCAGTAATGCAACAAATCTCTGCTGGTGCGTCAAGCAGCATCTGACACTTTGCAAAAATCTAATTATGTTGTAGCATCACTCACTCATTACTGTTTGATCATCACATGTCCACTACTGAAGTGGATAGCAGCTTTGCCAGTTGACTGCCATCACCGACTGCTGTGTAGCAAATTAGACGAATCGGTTAAAGGCTGACTTTTCATCTGGCAGGTTTACAATGACCTGCAGAGTTGGTCTAAAAGATTTCTGCTTAGTAAATCAAAAAGAGATAAAAACACAGTAGAAAGTGAATTATGTGTAAGGTAGCCATTTAACAAAGATAAATATGACAAGCGATATTGTTCCTCACTTAAAAAAAAAGCTTTTTTGTCACAACTTTAATTTCATTGTGTGCAGTGCGAAAGCCAATGTGTGAAATAAATGTTTACTTAATCTATTTGTCTTGAGACTACATGAATAATTTTGTTGGCATTAACTGAAACTGAGCAGGGTATTTCCAGCTCCCAGTGTGCTTTGCCCGAGACTGGATGGGGTAAATGTGTGAAATAATTGCATTTCTTCGTGAGCAAGTTGTGAACTGTGTTAGTATTTAAAGTAAGCATGAAATGTGATCGTCTTTTCTTCCCTATTGTGCATACATACAAGTGAAACAAGAACAAGAAAAATGTAGGGAGCAAGATTTGATATTGTCCATCAGGAATTGAGTGGATTGTTGGATTGCTGTTAGCTGCGATCTCATGAGAGTGACAGGTTGCTGGAGGGGATGGATTATTGAACCAACTTTGCTCTGAGAAGAGATGTCACTGTGCTGATGTTAATGTTAATGAAGATTATGTTTTGATTAAAGATTACGAAGCTGCCTGAATTAGAAAAAATAAATGATGTGCATGAATAGATCATTTAAAATAAATGACAATATTCTATGAAAAATAAAAATAGTTAATTTCATGGTGCTTAGGTTGAGAGTGGCTACATAAAGCTTGTATCTTTTAATGATTTACTCAGTAAGCAATTACGGTGCAATTGCAAGAGCAATAGCCTCTTTTTTCTAACAAATGTAAAGATAATTATTTGAGTTACTTTAGCATTTCTTATTTTATTGGACTCAATTCAGTAAGTTTCTGCTATACACAATAATTGAATTTACATGACAATTTCATGTAATGAAAACTCATTTTCAGCATGTGGAACCACTGTCCACAATTGAATTCAGTTCATCCAAAGACTAATTTGCTGTTGCTTCTGTGAAAAACAAAAGAGATTAAGCCACTGTGCAGGTGTACAAGTGCTCTCTACTAGTTCAAAACTCGCAGAACAATCACCCACTCAGTAAGCTAGTGCCAAATAACTATATGGAAGGAAATCAAAGATTCATTTCAGAAAAACAGATGACAGTCTGTCTGCATAGCACAGTGCTTCGTTTACATTGTGCCTTTTTGTCTGCAGTCATAAAGCAAAAATATATTGGTTGATCCGACTGAATTTATGCTACATGAGAATCCAAAAATGTACTGTAAGCTATATTTTTTATGTAGATTAAAGGGATAGTTCACCTAAAAATGAAAATTCTGTCATAATTTACTCACCCTACACTTGCTCCAAACCTGTATGAGCTTCTTATTCTGCTAAACACAAAAGAAAATATTTTGAAGAATGTTAACCAAACAGTAACGGTAGCCATTGACTTCCATAATATGAAAAAAATTCTATGGAAGTTTGGTTACTCACGTTCTTCAAAACACAGACGGAGTCTTCCAAACGAGCATATGGACGATATATTGAGACTGCTGTTGTTTATTCTTGTTCATTAGCATTTGATGAATGATATGCACTCTTAATTATTTCTCATAGGGTGCAAGCAACCTTGTTTTAGATTTCATTCAACAGAAAAGGGTTGGTCAAGGCTGTTGATCTGAATATCATAATGACTGCCATGCACTGTGGGAGTAAGCAAACTTCTATAAAAGGCTGAAGCCAACAAACGGCTGCCTGGGGCTTGAGAATTTTCACTCTGTAAAATGGCCTTTTTCTCAGATCTCAGAGGGCGTTTGTATGTTCTCTCTTTGTAACATGTAGCCTCAGGCGAGTTGAACTGTGAACCCAAGTGTGGATATTTATGATCTTTTAGCATGGAATGTAAAATTTGACAAGAAAAAAATAAATAAAAACAAGATTCCACAAAAGACGAGGATTTGCAAAGCATAATGCAGCTTAGATGTCAGCGATATTGGACATTATTGGTTCTTTGGTGTCATGAGACAAGTGAAGGAGATATGACAGCCACTGTGGAGGGGTGGATTTTTTCATTTCCATTTATGTTGTCATTCATTATGAGTCACAACATCAATGTAAATGGCAGTAGCAGGTGCCAGAATCTTAGCAGTGTAAAAATACTGTTTGCACAGAGATTAATGACATGCAGTATGTAATATCAGCCTCACCCTGTACTCCACGAACAAGCGCGGGTGACAAATGCTCAGAGCACAAACCTCCATTACTCATTCCAGTATCACATGTCCATCTCTTCCACAGTAAGAGATGTCATTGTGACAGCGCCACCATTGTGTCTGTGTCAGACACCTCTCTTTGAACCGGCAAATCTTAGTGCTGAGGTGGATCTGTCCCACTCCTCTTTTGTTCAATTGGATTTCTTCCCCCACTTTGTTCCTATTTAAGCTACAGGGGTTGATGTCAGATCTCAGGCCTGCTGTTGAAATAAATTCCTTGTCAGCGAAGCTTTTACACCCTGCCATTTGCAAGGATTTACGACGGAAGCTGTGTTGTTGCATGATACATACATTTCTGTTCTGTAGCAGGGCACTTAGTGCTTAAGGAACTCTACAATTCTGGCCTCTTGCATATTTTATGTAGCGCATGTGTTTGGCTCCTCGTTTGCAAATGTCACATGGAGACTGGATTTTTCATAGAATAGAATACAATAGAATACCAATACCAATACCACATAAGCAATTGTGCTGTTGTTATTTTGAATATCAGCACACGATTGTGATTTGGCCATGCTATATTTAGAATAACTGCATGCTTAGAAGTTTGATATTGTTTTTATATGAAAGTTCACCTAACAAGATGTTAATATTTAAGTAACTTTAATTTTACACTGGCAACACTAGCTATGTTTCTATCCAAAGCTGCTAATTTAACTTATGTGCAAATTAGTATATCATATATAACATTTGTAAATAAAACACCACTTCCATCCAGTGAGTTGCAGAGAACAAAATCATAACTTCTTGATAAACTGGCCCCAAATATCACTATGAAAAATGGAAGATGCTGCAACAGGAGAAGTCAATGTGGTTTTTTGTTTCATATATATATATATATATTAAATTACTTGCACTTCACAGCATGCAGATGAAATGTAATGAATGCGGTCATGTTATCTTATGTTCTGAAGTTTGGTAATGCAATCGTGTGAGGTAATTATACCAAATAATTTTGATGGCGGACCAAGATTTTATATTTAAGGTAAATCCAATGGTTAGTCCAGTTATCCAGTCACATTATCAGTTGAAGCAAAGTCACGTGAGTTTCTTGTTGCGCAGTAAGAAATTTATGTAGTAAATCTGTTTCTTATCGGATAAAAAAGTTATCCGACTTAATTGAACGCATACATTTTTAACGTACATTTTAAAAATGGATGCGCATCTTGGGATTTCTATCCAGTGTTTTTTATCCATAATCCAGTGAGATTCTTTATGCTTGAATTTAACATGCTTTCAAAATCTGCTTTGTTATTAGATTTGTAGATAGATAATTAGACAGATTACTTATTAGATACAATATTAATATGATAATAGATACGTGATAATATCAATATATTTTCAGTATATCTGCAAATTTTAATTTTCATCTGCATTTGATTATATCTATGCAGATATACTGAAAGTATTTTAGTGACTGATACTTAGCATTACATTCGATCTGAAACAGATCAGCATGTAATACATAAAGTAATCGACGCCTTTATAATGGTGTATGCAGCATTTCTAAACACATTTTTCAGCATGCTCCTCCTCTTTTTTCTTTCATGCTAGCATTACTTATTTATAGTAGTAAAGTGCCAAGCTTTTGCACTTAGCTAAATATCTGTTCCACATAAATGCAGTTTTATAAGAAATTCTTCATTATCTCAGAAAAACCTGAACTAAAGCATGTAGTGCATACTTTTATTGAATAAAGAAGTTTTTCTACAACCACCCTAATCTATACAGCTCACATAAGTTCACAGTGTGATATTCCCAACAAAGAGGATGAGGCAATCAGAGGCAGAAATGGAAGCTTAAATTATATTATATTCATACCTGACATTTACAAATGAATGCAATGGAGAAGTTCCTCTGTAATCTGGAGTGCACAGCAGGTGTTTCTATCTACACAGATGGCAAACACCCACTGTTGTCTACGTAGTAAGCCTGGAACAAAAACACTCACAAAGAATGCCAATTCCGGAGGCAACACATCATCAAGAATGCTTAAAGACACCACAATATGTGCCAGATAGTCAAAAGAGTGTCCCAGCAGTGCTGGCACTCCTTATGTAGCCACAAGATTGTAGGTTTTTTTTCAACTCACTGTCTTAAAACATCAAGTCGAAGATGGCACAGAGCTATACTCTTTACTTCAAGTCATGTGATCTCTCTTTCAGCAGAGAAAGTCCCATATACACACTGAGCTGGGGCTGTATGCTGATGTTTGCCATCTGTGAGAAAGAAAAAGTGATTGCACGTAGACGCAATTAGAGAAGTGAAACGATGAATTAAGCAAGGACATAGGCCCATGCAGAATACAAAACAGGTAAACAAAAAAAGAAACATATCAGTCAGTGGTGGAGTCTAGATAGATTCCTACTCCACGGGTCTGAGGAGTGATTCATAAATGAGAACAAACGTAGATATGAATATGAAGACTTTTTCAGTCTTACCAGAAAAAAGCCACTTTTAAGCCACAAATATCGAACATTTCAAATAATATTACATTAACATAAATAGTGTAAGAAGGTACAGATACTGAAGTTTCATAGCTTGTACAAAGAACCACAAATTAAGATAATTACTGGTTTTCTGTATTCAAAAGTAAAAGTATCCATTTTTGAAGATGGTTTATCTTCTTCAAACCAAAGCGCTTATCCTCTTAGGATTCTAGTAAATTAGCAAGCACTGTCAATGACTCTGGAAGATGACTAAACTATGAAAAAAATTTGAGTGTTGTAGCTTTTGTATCATAAATTTTAACCACCCTCTCTGAAGAAAACAGCTAAAGACTATTAGTAGGCTAAAGATGTGCAATGCCAATGAATGGTCCATAATTTTGTGTAGGCATCGGTGGCATCGGTGTATACATGTAATTCATTGTGAATCAAAGTGGGTAAACATCAAGCAAATCTCCCCTTAAATTCTTGGTGGTGCAATAGTTTGCGTGCATCTTGAGAATGTAACACCATCAAATTGAATGAAATGCTCTCATCTTACTTTTCAGACCGCTGTATGAGAAATGCTAATTGCTTTGAACGCCCCCTTGGAGTAATGGGACTTGTAATTACAGTTTAGCACCATACAGACTCTTCGTGCTAGCTGTTAATTACTCTCTGCTAAAGATGAAGAGACTGAAGATAAGCATTATAATCACAGCCGCCGTTTGAAGAAGGATGTTGTGACTTCAGAGAGCAGGGAACATCAGTTGCTCGAAATGTCTGCCCCCCGGGTCGCAGAGCAATCTCTGCGGATGTTCCAGGGTGACCCTGGCCTCAAAAACCCCATGCGCTCAACTAGAAGTTGCTCAGCATGGCACCTATACAAATTACTCACATCAAATAATACGCAAATTGCCATGTCAGTTCCTTAATCAAAGAGGTGGAAAACAGACCTCGGAATTTATTCAGCTGCAACATTGCGAGTTGGGTTGGTTCTCTGGCATTGAGGCAGCTTTTCCTCATTAAATAATAATGTCAAATAAATAAAAACAAAACATTCAGAAAGTTGCCTACAGCAAACATATCAGCATGGAGTTCTGTGGTCTTTCAGCCAGTAAACTGATTTATTTATTTACTTCGGAATACTTGATTCTGATTGGTCAGTTGCAGCATTCTGTGATTTGAAATTTATTAATATTCACTGTCGCCATGTCAACAAAGTATATCACTCTTCAGGTCACTGAAACTGGTTCTATTTTCAGGTCTCTTGTATCACACTGTGGACTCATTCTCTCATTGCGACTCAGTGATTGTAGTGAAAATAACTGCAGAACTTATCATGTGTAATATTGTTGTGGTGTTTGTCTTGTTGCATAAAGGAATAGTTCATCCAAAAATGAAAATGTACTCACCCCCAGATCATCCAAGATGTAAATGAGTTTGTTTCTTCATCAGAACATATTTGGAGAAATTTAGCATTACTTCACTTGCTCACCAATGGATTCTATGCAGTGAATGGGTGCCGTCAGAATGAGAGTCCAAACACCTATTAAAAACATCACAATAATCCACAAGTAATTCACATGACACAAATTCATCAATTAAAGTTTTGTGAAGAGAAATTCTGTGTGTTTGTAATAAACAAATCATCAATGTTACGCATTGCGCCACAAAAGCTTGAGGCTGTCTACACTGGACACGACAAAGCGACCACTGCAAATCATTTGAACTTTGTGTCAATATGTCATAAATGAACGAGGCAACAGTTTACTGTCAGGGATTTGTCGTGTCGCGCCCGCCGCATCCAGTGACAACACCACTGATTATAATGGGCTTGACAGTGTTTTGAGTATTTTGATAGTATTTGAGGGGACAACAGGTGGTGAACTTTTTCACTGCAGGAAGCGTTATTGTAATGTACTCAGGCTACGTTCACACTAGTGTGTTTTCGTTTTAAAATGCATAACCTTTGTCGTTTACACTACTCCAGCGTTCTCGAACCTCGAAAACGGAGACTTTCAAAAATGTTGCAGACCTCAATTTAGTTTGAAAACTCCAAGGTTGCGTTTCAGTGTAAATGGACCAAAACTGAGACTTTTTGAAAACGATGGCGTGGCTGCCCGCATTCGCTCTGCTTATCTTTGATGACTGTGTAAACAATAACTTCATGCTCATTGTACCTGCATGAATGGTCATGTGACATGCATTTTCGGTAGTGTAGTGTGGACGGAGATCATTTCTGAAACAATGAAAATGCCAGTGTAGATGAAGATCGTTTTCATTTTAAAATGACGTTTTAAAACAAAAATGCGCTGGTGTAAACAGGGCCTCAGATCCAGATCCATGGCCAGAAGAGATGGTTTAAAGTTTAATCGCATTGATGATAGATTTGTTTGATGGACTGGAGTCATGTGGATTACTTATGGATGATTATGATGTTTTTATCAGCTGTTTGGACTCTCATTCTGATGGCACCCATTCACTGCAGAGGATCCATTGGTGAGCAAGTGATGATACATTTCTCCAAATCTGTACTGATGAAGAAACAAACTCATCTATGTCTTGGATGACCTGAGGGTGAGTACATTTTCAGAAAATTTTTGGGAGAGCTATTCCTTTGTGTTAACACATAAAGTTAAAATTTTATAAAAAAAAATGTAAGCTCAGACATTTAAAGGGATAGTACACCCAAAAATGAAAATTCTGTCATCATTTACTCACCCTCAAGTAGTTCCAAACCTGTATGGATTTCTTTGTTCTGCCAAACCCAAAGGAAGATATTTTGAAAAAAGTTTGTAACCAGGCTGTTTTGGGGCACCACTGACTTCCATAGTAGGAAAAAAAAATACTATGGAAGTCAATGGTGCCCCAGAACTGCTCTGTTTCCCACATTCTTCAGAATATCTTCCTTTGTGTTCAGCAGAACAAAAACATTCATACAGATTTGGAACTACTTGAGGGTGAGTAAATGATAACATAATTTTCATTTTTGGGTGAACTATCCCTTTAATGTTCATGTATTTATTTGTTTGATTTGTCAGTAGCAGTGCAATAGTCTAAGTGTGAGTCTTGATCTCCTTGTCAGTGCTTTGTGTTAAGGACTGTACATTACAACTTATGATCCACGAGAAAATACTTTATTTTACATTCATAATTAGTTTTTGTCAAATTCCTCTATTCCTTTATTTTCTCCTCCAGCTAGCAGCTTAAAAATATGAGATGAAGATGAATTGATGTGATGCCTAAATGTTTCTGCTGAGGGAGGAGTAAGTGGACTTCCTGGCAGAGGCAAAGCTTTCCGTATTTCATCGCCTCTTCACTGCCAATCCACCAGAATAGATCATAACTGCAGATAACTATATCAGCACTATTTAAAAGATAAAGATGCTAAAGTCTGCATGGTTTCTTTGTAGAGGAACCAGTCATCGCTCAAATGATATGTTGTTGTAATTGATCCCTTCCATATCACAGTAATTGCAGTGATGGGAGATACTGCTACCTGTAAATGTGACGAGGGCTGCTGACAGCTTGTGGTCCTCAGAGATTAATTGTGGCCTTGTGTGGCTGTACAGGCCGCGCTGTGGAAACAGGACAGGCAGGGCCAGACTGCACCTGTATTCTATTCCAGCGCACACCCGTCCTCTTCCTGTGCGGCTAATGGTGTTGTCCCGGCAAAATTAATTAACTGATGTACTTCCGTCTGTCAGGAGGCCCTGCGCAATTAATCACGTGGGGAACGAGACAATGCAGGGCACCTATAAATTCAATTCACAAGTTTCAAGCGCTGTGAAGACCTCAGTCTAAACCCTATGGATTAGATGTCAAGTGGCTCATAATTCAACAGAAGGTGCTGTAAAATCAAGATCATCTTAAACCAAAATATGCCTCTGGATGTCTAGGGGTCACTCGTCTCTCAGTTTGATGTCGATGCTATAAAGTGTTCAGTGTGAACCTGTGGCTTTGCTTCATGCAGGCTTCCTCATTTGCATGAATTAATGCATGAAGACTTCTTAGCATGAAAACGATGTCCAAATAGGTTTGTGGATCCACGGGTGTTACCAAAAAAAAAAAAAAAAATCCTTGGTTTCAAAATCATCCTATATGCATATAAGTAACAACCTAAGATATACATTATTGTGTGTGCACCCTGAAAAGTAAATGCACTAAAATGTATTTGAAATACATTTATTTCATTCTAATTATACTACAAATACATTTACATATTTATGAACTTAAAAAATACCCTGCAATTGTACTTTAAGTATACTAAACTGGTATACTTAAGTCTGCTAAATTGGAACAACTCATTTTGTACTTAATGCACTTTAATTGTGTAGAAGTAGTGCTGAAGTCCAACTAAAGATATACTGAAGTATATTTGATTGTGCTAAAGTGAAACTATTGTAAATATACTTCAGGTGCACTTTAAATATCTTGCATTTAAAGACTGATATTATTCAAATATCATAAATCCTCATCAATAGTGACATTAAAACACATTTTAGGCTTATTGTTAAGAAATGTGCAGTGTGCACAAGTAGTACTCCCAATAATGTTTAATTTTAATTTTTATATCAGTAAGTCTCGAGTGATATGTTAGTAAATATGTTAATAGATTTGAACTATACTTTGTATGAAATAAATGTATTTTAAATATATTACTTTTTTACTAGGACATGTTTTTATGGGTGTAGTATCCTAACTTAAAAGGGATAGTTTCCCCAAAAATGAAAATTTTCTCTTATTGTACTAACCGTAATGCCATCCCAGATGTATATAACTTTTTTTTCTTAACACAAAGATTTTTAGAAAATTAATCCATCTTTTTGAATCCATTTAATCCAAGTGTATGTGATCTCCAAAACTGATTCTTCAAAAATCACACAAATTGGAACATGAGAGTAATCCATACAACCCTAGTTGATGAATCAATGTCTTCTGAAGCAAAATGATAGGTTTGTGTAAGAAAAACTATCTAACCAACTAATATTACTAACATAACTAACTAATACCACATTTTTAGCTTCTCTTTTAACTATAAACCATCATTTCTGGCCAACTGTCCTAGACAAGTTCGGTGCTTCAGAAGACAGGGAATAATCAACTGAGGTCATATGGATTAGGCCTATCACTGTGTTCCCTTTGTGTGGTTTTTGAAGCGTGAACTTTGGAGGTCCGATATGCTCAAAAACATGGATTATTTTCTAAAAATCTTTCTTTGTTCATCTAAAGAAAGAAAGTCATACACATCTTGGGGAAGAGTAAATGATGAAAGAATTTTCATTTTTGGTTGGAGTATGCCTTTAAGTGTTTTTCTGAAAAATAACTTCATTCTGCAGGCCACACTGCCTTCATCCTGTTTTAGATTCCACGGAACACGAATCTTTACCATAGACATATAGGCCCTGTCCCAAATGGAACACTTCATGTGCACTTTCGGTCTTGCGGACTTACAATGGCCGCAGCGTGCGCGTGTCCGTTAAGTCCACGAGACCGTAGAGTGTCCAAATCGTCATATTAGCGTTCAAAAGGGTGCTCGCGAGCGCCCCCTTTGCGGCCGTTATGCGCCCTCGATCCGCACTTCT
This sequence comes from Tor tambroides, assembly GCA_021397915.2. NCBI lineage: Eukaryota > Metazoa > Chordata > Actinopteri > Cypriniformes > Cyprinidae > Tor > Tor tambroides. Next base: position 47,534 of record JAFVLL020040540.1, read on the forward strand.
GCCGAGCCCGCACTGGGGCGAGCTCCGCAGCAGACTTCTACCCGATAGTCAAAGCGGCATTACGTCACGAAAGTGCGGACTCAGAGGAAGACCTGAGTCCGGTTTAGGATGCCATTTGGGACAGGGCCATACTAAAGGCTGGAATACACTACACGACTTTTAAAATCTGAACAGATTTTAAAAACACTAGGCATCATACTAGGGTTGCCACCCATCCCTTAAAATACGGAATCGTCCCGTATTTAAAGGTAAAATGATGCGTCCCGTATCAAATCAATACGGGACGCGATTCGTCCCGTATTTTACAAATGCCAACATATAGTTGAATCAACAAATAAATATTTTGCCCTGTTTATAATACTAATAACAATTAGAATGAAATCAATTTCATACGAGGTATTAGAGAAGCTCGAAATGCAATCACGCGCAAATGGCGTCTTTGTTTTCATAGCGACGGAGTCTCCAGAACGCGCGCCCTTAAAGCCCTTTCACACGAGCGCAGCATGGGCTAAACAAACCCGCGCGGTTTTAAAACATTTAGGAGCTGACGTCCGCCCTTTGAACACAAGGCTTTCCAGATGTAGGGCTGATTGGGAAATCAGTGGGTCTGTCCAGTAACTAATGACGAACGTGCAGTTTGCAGAGAAGCATTTCAGTTGCTCACGGTGAACTGTCTGACTTAAAGGGATAGTTCACCCAAAAATGAAAATTTTGTCATCGTTTACAAACCCACAAGTTGTTCCAAACCTTAATAATTTCTTTCTTCTGTTGAACATAAAAGATGAAACTTTGAAGAATGTGAGTAACCAAAGAGTTTCTGGTCCCCAATGACTACAGTGTTACTGAGGACCAGAAGCTGTTTGGTTACCCACATTCTTCAAAGTATCCTCTTTTGTGTTCAACTTAAGAAAGAACTTTATGCAGGTTTAGAACAACCTGGGTAAATTAAGACAGAATTAAAATTTTTGGGTGAAACATAAAGTGACAGACACATCTGTGCTTCAAGGTATAGGCCTATTGTTTTATTAAAATTTGGATAGTCTGTTAATATAATATTCCATACATTATCAGAGCTTGGTAGACATAATTATTATATTTTTAGACATTATTAGACAGATGAATTAATGGATTATAATTAATGTTAGAACCTATTTATTAATTTATAATTTATATTAATCATAAATATATATGTAATATGTCATATACAATTTGGCATTTTTTTTTAAATGCTAAATTATTTAGATGAAAATGGGACAAATAAATGTAGCCCTAATTTGAGCAAATGAATATAAATAAATAAATAAAAATTCATCCCATCTAGGTAAAAGCTGCAGAACTGTCAAATGGGTGTCCCTTATTTTGCCTCGCTACACTTACCGACTTCGTAAATAGTGACAAAGGAAAACTGGGCATCATACACTACGCGACCGAGGATCATACACTACCAGACTTTAAAGTTGTTCCGATCACAACGAGCTCACGCAGAAACGTGTGCCTTGTTGCTAGGAGACGCATGACAAATGAAAACATATGTGTTCTAAAATAGGCTGAAAATATCAAACATGTTTGATATCCTCCGACCGGATAGAATCAAAGTCTGAAGCTAAAAAATCGGAGTCTGTGACCATCATACACTACGCGATTTTCTGTGGAATCTGTCAGCTGTGATCTGCAGACTGGCTCTGACTTTTCTCAACTAGTGTCAACTTGTTCAGACTGTAAAAACGGGGGGAAATCGGGGCAAAAATCGCGTAGTGTATTCCAGGCTTTAGTCTTCATTAACATCTTTGACATCCCACCCACATACTGTACTACAACTAGTTTCTAAACCTGTGTTTAATTTTTAAAAGAAAATGCAGTTATAGGTGACCAGATGTCAGCTATTGTGACCTTATTGTGGAAGACGTATATTTGTGATTGCACGATTTAAATAGTCTTTGATTCACACAGGAAATCATGAAAATGTGGCTTTCTCCAAAGTCTCGTTATAACAAGTCAGTTCACTTGGCAGCCATATTCTTAACGCCCACAGGCAGCTATTTCCAGCTTTGCAAGTTCAGCTCATATTTACTTGAATGGGGAGAGACAGAAATCTCTGCAACAGTTTGTTGAAAGTTTGTTTAAATAGTAACATATTCCAAACCAGGAATAAAATCTGACAACAACAGTATCATAAAATGTACTTAAGACTTCTTCCATGCATATACTGTATGTCTCTGCTTCCTCAAACAGACAGGGTCACCCTATGCATCAATTCATTTACTAGTTTGAAAGCTATTTATGAAAACTCGACACGTGTTTAACACAACAACATTAACACTTATTAGTACTAATTGGTGTGATATGAAAAAAAAAATATTGAAAATATCCCATACAGTTAGATCTTACACAGTATCTCATTACCAATCAAGTCTTGGGCCAAAAGTCAGAAATACAGTGTTTCTATATATGTAACATATTATTATGCCTCAGAAACAGCTTATTATATAGGGTTTAAAATGTAGTTCACGGCTTAGACAAGGTTATCTACTATAGAGACCTAATAGCATTCTATGGTATGGCTGTTTGGAGTGAGATTCTCCAGCTGTTATTGGTCTGAAATGATTTTTCTTTTTATAATAGAGAGATAGAGACAGAGAAAAAAAGACATATAGGAATTATAGGTTTCATGGAAATGAGCATTATCTCAAAGTGAATAACGTGAAATACTGAAAAGCACAGTTTAAAAGTCCCCACACTTCACACTTTAGGAAAAAAAAACCATTTTATTTACATTTACAGCATGTACCGTATGAACTACAATCTCTGGTATTTTATATATTTTTTTCATGGTTAACGCTTAGTTAGCTGTATCCCCATATAGTAGCATTATGAATTGATCAGCAAATGTGTAGTTTGACAGAAATATTATTGGTTATTTTTCAATAACAGTTCTTGTAGAAACATGTCAATAAAGAGACATTCTCTTGCCAAAAAAAACCACTTCAGTTCAGCATAGAAATCTAAAATGAGTTACCAATAACAAACAAATCACAAGAAGAAAACAAAAGAGAATCCGCTTAGTCCAACACCACAGATTTCTATGTAGGCCATGTAGGTATCAATGATCTAGTCATAGTAGCTTCTGTAACTGATGCAGTGCTCAGGAACACTGACGCAGATAGGAGCAAGCTAGCATTCATATACAGACCCTCTGAAAACAGAGACATTGTCATCTTTTTTTTTTTTTCAACAGCACAATGCTGTTTTTTCTAGTGTCCCAATTTATCCCACCTATTATGTACAATAAAAATGGTAGGAACATTTTTTAATTGAATACAAAAATGAATTAATTAAAAAAACACATATGCTGGGAAGCAACAGTTTATCATTTATGAAATGCATGTGGTTATAATTCATCTTTCATAAATGAATGGCAATGAGGGTGAAAGTAAAAGTCTGGGGCCACCAAAAAAAGAAACAAGGAATATGTTTTCTTGAAATTTGTCACATTCAGTAGATGAATCTGTTAATTCACTGCTAAAATATAAGATTAAAACCTTACATACACAATGTTGTGTGATGAATTCCCTGCTGGCAAACACATCTATTTAAAATGAAACTTGTCAGCACGTGTGATGAATTAGAGGTATATACTTCATGTACCGTTCTGATGCCTTTGACATATGAACCTATTAGGTTTACTTCAGCAGTTGACTGGTGAGACCAGTATCACATCTTCTTATCATGCCGTCCAAAATGATTAAAAGGGGGGAGATACATCACACATCAGCTTTTATGCTGAGAAACATTTTGAGAAAGCAATACACAAGCTGGTGAAAAACAGAGTTTCATGGCAGAGCATACAAACACACAAACCTTTTCACGTATGGACACACAACACATTCACACACTCATCATGTTAGATGAGGTACGCAGTTGCCAGTCAAATAAACTATTCCAGAAGAAATGTGATTTTAAAATACACAACAGAATGAAAAATTCTATAGACAATGGTAAAATAACTCATGGTATATGGCAGATACAACACAAACATATAAAAGCACACATACACAGTAAAAACCAGTGGTTTGCAAATCACCTCTATTGAAAACAATGCAATTCTCAAATAAACAATACTGGGCTGCACTCTTGATTTTGTCCAGTAGGTCACTGGTTTCCATAGTGACATTAGCAGGCTATTTTTTATTTCATTATTTATTTCCTCATAGCCATTTTTGTCTGAAACTCACACAGCAAACGATCTTAGAAATCATATTCCCTTGTCCTCAGCCTCTCGGGGTTATTTCATATCTTGCATTTCATTAACATACTATTATATCCCACACACATGGCATTGGGGCTATAACTGTACTAGCCTGATGTTCACTGATGTATAGAATTATTATTTTTTTATTCATAGGTTGTTGGCATTTACAATTATAAATAGATTTTGTGAAAAAAATTGCTAAACCTGAATTGCTGAATTTCCAGTGCCACATTTTAGATCTATCTTGACTTGAGAACTGTAATTCAAGGCAATTATGCAAACCTATTTTCTGAATTGAAGTTAATTGATGTGTCTTCAGAACACTGGCTTCTATAAATACTAGAAATATGTCCTATCACACAAGCTGCATTTGCAGAATAATCCAGGCCCTGACAATGAAAGCTTTCCCTTTTTTGTTCAGTAACAGGATTTTTCATGGGGAAATGTAACCATTTATATACCTCTCTAGAGTCGCTGCATCCATCAGGCCCACCATTCATATCTAAGTGCTCCAATGCAATTTAAAGTCTGCTGTTTTCAGTGGCCAGTTTTTGTTTCCAGTGTCTCAAAAACGAAAACATATTGGTGCAAAGGGATGTAATATGCCAAAACTAAAAAACAAAAAACACAACTTGTCTCATTGCTCTCATAACCACAGCAGTTGACCTTAATTCTACCATCACATGAAAGTAAACCATTCATTCCCCCATTTCACAAAATGTAGAAATGAAAAAAATAAGATACCTTTTTTGACTTGTGATTTCATGATTCAGTCACTTCACATATCTTTAAATAAATAAGATTTGTAAAGACACTTGTTAA
>JAFVLL020040540.1:52704-74875 GCA_021397915.2 Tor tambroides
GACTTTGACTTTGACTTTGATATCACATCTAAAGCCATTTTAACTCATTTTTAATTCATTGTAAATATTAATTTACAACAATTATGAACTCTCAAAATAACACACTTTAATAAACTATGATCTCTTCCTGACTACATATATAACAGAATGTAAATGAGTTGTTTGAAGGAGTAAGGAAAGATTGCATGCGCACAGGCAACCCTCTTATCACCACATATACACCACCAGAAACACAGACACACATGCACAAACACGAACACATTCGTGCACGTGTCCTTATTGTGTGTCTACTGTACATGTCCAGTAAGTCTGATAATTATCCATAATGCTGTTTTGTAAGAAATATCCTTGTGTTGGTTACATGGCTACTTCACACAAATAAATTTAAACAAATACATTTGCTGAAACATACACTACCACTGAAATGTTTGGGGTTGGGTTTTATTTATTTTATTTTTTTTATGTAGGCTCTTATGCTTACCCTGGCTGCATTTATTTGATCAAAAATACAGTAAAACAGTAATATTGAGAAATATTATTATACTTTTTTAATTATATGTTTTCTATTTGAATACATTTTAAAATGTACCGATCTGCTATTTAAGCTTCTTCTTCTGAGCCAAAATTTAATCAGTAGCTTACAGTAGCTTCCTCCTACAGCTTTAAAGCTACAACCACCAAACTAGGGTCAGACCTTCAGAATGTTCTGAAGTTAATTGCTATATCTTTTCTAAATTATCCAGCTTACAGTTTTCAAAAAAAAAAAAACAACAAAAAAAAAACAATATCAAAACCACCAAAAATCCCATAGACTTTCATTGAGGGAGTTAAAACTTTTGCACAGTAAGACTTTTTTTGTGACAGTGTTTAAGCTGTCTATCAGTAGTAAAGCTTAATGACTATTCTAGAACAACATACTAAATCATGCTAGCAACATACTTAAACATGTTAATCATGCTAAAAACATGCTAGCAATATGTTAAACATGCTAGAAACATGTTAGCAACATGCTACCCATGCTAGAAACAAGTAGCAATATGCTAATCATGTTAAAAATAGCTAATCATGTTAAAACATGCTAACAACATAGTAGCAACATGCTAATCATGCTAGAAACATGCTATCAACATGCTAATCATGTTAACAATGTGCTAAATCATACTATCAACATTCTATCAACATCTAATCTGTTTAAACTTTCAAACTTTCAAGTTTTTACAACTGCTTCAAACTTTCAGTCAAGGCTTTTTCAAGCCTTTACTTTACTCATCTAGTTTATTCTTAAAGCTGAATTTTCAGCAACATTACTCCAGTCCTCAGTGTCACATGATCCTTCAGAATTCATTATAATATGATGATTTGCTGGTTTAGAAACATGTATTATTGTTATCGATGTTGAAAACAGTTGTGCTGTTTTTTCAGGATTCTTTGGTAAATATAAAGGTCAAAAGAACAGCACTTATTTGAAATAGAAATCTATTATAGCATTATAATACAATTTCTATACTGTCACTTTTGTTCAATTTAGTGTGTCCTTGCAAAATAAAAGTATTTATTTCTTTAAAAAAAATAATGGTAGTGTATATTAAAAATACATATTTGTACCGGTCTTGAACTACAAGAAAAAAGATAGTATTCTAGCAGCTTCTTCACCACTTTCATCAGGCAATTGAATGTTGTTGTAAATTAAGAGTGGAGATATAAAAAGTCACAGAATAATATCTAAAGAAATATTATAAACGGTCAAAGGTCAAAATAACCCATTGTGCTTTGGATGTAATGTCACTGAACGGATAAAAATGCCCTTTAGAGATCACTGTAGTGAACATCATGCTTCACAGGGTTAATATGCGTGTCTAGCACATGGTTTGAATCACTTTAAACAGCCCAACATGTCACTTACAAACTCAAACAATGCTGTGCATTTAAGGTGGGACTATCTGTAAATTACACTCTTCACCTTCACTAACCTCCAGCCTCTGCAGATAGCCTCGCAACTGCTTCAGTCATCATTAAAAAGTCATTCCTTTCAGTTCCTGACTACATGTAGCAGTTCACTGAACACATGCTGCTTCCATTCTTTCCCTCACTCAGTGCTCACAAAGAGATCCGCCAGCAGTGGCACCGGGCATCCAAGAGCTTAGAAATCCCACCGGGCTTCAAACAGAATGAAAACACGAGCCGGAGAGATGTGCCCAGGCTGTGTTCCTCCCCAGGGCTTCATGCATCAGTACAGGCTGTGTGTGTGTTTTTGTGAGCATCTAGAGCACCAGTTCTGTTCGATTCTTTTCTCTTTCCCAGAGCATCCTCCCCTGTGATCCAGCGTTTAAATGTTAATGCTGCTTGACTGAACACATGATAGCGGTGTGGAGCAGGGTCACACACGCTCAGCACACACATCTAAAGCTGATGGATCACAGACTGTCTGTATTCTGTTCCTATGCGAGTCACAGGAACTTAAGAACCATGTCTGTCTTTGCACTTGAGCATTGATTGACAGGCCAGAGTGGTGAAAAGGTCCACCCACTTAGTCCATCTACCTACAGCCAATTCGTTCACCCTATTCATGGCTTTCTGTCTCTGTTCATCTCTTTCTGCCTTCCTGTTCTTCTTTGTGCGGTCAGCCTGTGGATAACTGTGTCTTTATAAAAGCCCAAAGGGAAAAGGTCATTCACCAGACCGGAGGAAAGCACAAGAGAAGATAAATGAGGAAATTAAAGGACAGAATGAATCAAGAGGAGAGAAGAGGAGAAGAGGAGCAGCATATCATGGCTGGAAAGTTCTCTCAGGTGTCTGCAGCTCAACTGCCATTAGAGCTGATGTGGGATCAGACAGATGGGCGAAGAAGATGGAGAGTGATGGCACTGTATCGCAAACTGAACAGAAGAAGCCTTGAAATGAACAATGCATTTTGAATTTAAATTAAGAGAATGAGCAAGACAATGCAAAACAGTTTCATGTGTAAAACTGTCAAAATGAGTGTGAATCCTTGAAAGAAATAAATCATTTTCTTAGTCATATTCACATTCCCTTACTTTTTTTTCCCCTCAGAATTTCAGTTGGTCTAGTATATGATTGATTTTTAGAGGATTGATCCTTCAGATGTCATTCTAAAATGCTGATTTACTGCTCAAAAAAATGTTTTTTATTATTGTAAATGTTGAAAACAGACGTGCTGCTTAATATTTTTGTGGAAACCGAGATTTTTTCAAAGAATTTTTCAGTATTCATCGATGGATTCTAAATGTCTTTACTGTTGCTTTTGGTCAATTAAAAAGTATTTTATTGCTTAATAGAAAACAAGAGGTCAAAGCAAACACTGAAATATTTATGTATTATTTTATTTTTTTTTATACATTTTTTGGTTGTCTATATAATGTTTCTCAATCATGAAGTGCAGAAGAACTGAAAACAGACTCTAAATGAATAAACCAGCATGATTCTTTAGGAGTCTGACCAGCAAATGTTTAAATATCAAACACAGCAGCCAACCCACTGACCGTTAATACAGGCGAGCAGCCAACTGTCTCAAGCGTACAAGGACTAGTCACCAAGATACAGTAACTGTCATGAGATTCAGTGTCCCAGAAACATCAATGCAGAAAAAAGGTTCTATGATTGATCATGTCCACATCCAGACCACCTGTTCCCATTCTCAGCTTTTGCTCTCTCTCTCTCGTTATTACACAAACCTGCTCCTTGATCACAATTCTAAAGCTTCCCTCACAAATAACTCAGGCAGCCAGCAGCACAGTTCACCGGGTCCTCCTGGTTCAGCAGTATGCGTTATTAATTCCCATGGTGTTGGTATACTGAGAGAGACCGGAGAACATTGGCTCTTTTTCTCACTTAGTCTCTGGAACTGTGTGCCGCAGCTGTGCCAGGCTGAAGATAGGCGATGACTAGCTCTTATTAAAGGTCAAACATGCTAAGAGCATGACAGAGAATAGGTCTGTTTTATAAGATGGCATACATCAAAGGATGTTTAGTAGGAAGCAAAGCGCACAGAATCCACTTACATGAACGAACTTCATGTCCACGAGCAATAGTGTGTCATACTCAGATGGTGTTGATCAAGTAAATTTCCCTTTTATATTCACAGGAAAGATGTTGAAGAGTTTTATTTTTTCTAACTCTCTGATTGATTGAGTAACAGATCAGTCAGTCTCAGCCTCAGGCAGAACACCCACCATCCACCCACCGTCCATTCATTTTTGCCAAAAGTCTGCTACATGAAACTACTGACCAATTGACTGATTAATTGACTTGGAATTCCACCAGATGATGCAGATTGTTGTTTAAGCAACTGTTTGATAAATTAAGTCAAAAACTGCACCCTTGAAGGAATGCTTTATTAGGCACCATCACAGGGACCTATATACAAGGTGTGTCTACCCTGATACATGTCTAAGAATATGTTTGCTAAATTAAATTTGCTATATATATATATATATATATATATATATGCTGTAAATAGTTACTTTTGAATCACTAATCTTATTGACCAAGAAGCTCTTGCAGCAAGAGTGCTGATATAACAGTCCGACAACACTTTTTTTTTTTTTTGTCTTACCTGGATGACTTGTGCATTACTGTTTGTTTCAAACACCGAATCATTCAGGATCAAAAAAGTGAGGGAGTCATTGAATCATTTATTTAACTGATTTATTAAAAAATGATTATTCATTCAGGAATGAAACAACTGACGTGCTACTATAGTAAAACACTATTTTACTATAGGCGTTTTTCAGTAGCAAGTTTGCAAAGTTCGAACTTGTGTCCTTGGTAGTTCAGACTTAATAAGTTCAATTCTGAATTCTGCAAATGGAACAGCAGAGAATAAGGCAGGTACCAGTAACTTTTGACACAATCGACTCAAGTTCTTGTTGCCAAACTTCCTTTTCTTTTCACATCACATTTCAGATCGGAAAGACAAAAAAATAAAAAAAAAAAATAAAAAAATACAGAAATATTCAAAAAGTGGAAATAACAAAGTGTTAATCAGGTAGGGATAGGGGTAGGTAGGGCTTTATTGTCCCAAAATAAGGTGGCATCCATTTAATAATTTAATATAAGTGATGTAATTTACACCCAATATGTTATTAATACATAATGTACTAAAATACTCTGCCATTTTTTGCACTAGGTATAAAAAACATCTACTATTTACACTTATTGCAAAAATAAAAAGAAAAAAAAAGAAATGTTGCTATTTTTACATAGTGTAAATAGAATCTATCGCAATTTGCATTTAGTGTAAATAGCCACTGCCTAGAATGAAATATGACATAAAACACAACTCTATTCTCTTTTTGTTAAATGTCAGTTTTAATGAACAATAATATCCATTATTAAAGTATAAGTGTTAAGTATAAGAAACATATACAACAGAAAATAAAGACAAGCAATCAATTCAGTCAGTGCTCCACTACAACAGTAAAGTTACATAAAAATATAAAGCTAACTTTGTGCTCAGCCAAAACGATATTACCAGGAACAAATAATACATTTATAAGACCAAAGATGTTAGATAGACCCAAAACTAATTATATCTCATGTTTAATCACGATAGAGACATCAGAGCCGGTGGCAAATGTCAGAATGAGGAAAGGCTGCTCTCGGCGGGTTCATGAGTGGTGATCGCCTGGAGCTCACATCTCTGAAAACCTCAGAGCAAATTTTCAGATAGGCACTAATAAACTGCAGATGCAACTACGTTCTTGCATGAAAAAAAACTAAATTTCATGACACAATAATAGTATTTTGAAAATTATGCGGGTTTTCTACTCTGCCATTAACGCTCTCTGGTTGTTACGAAATGCATCCTCGATAAAAGGGGCAGAACAAGAATACATCCAGGGATTTGAACTGTACTTGGCTAGATGTGAACTTTGAATTGCAACAGTACTTGGGCAATGACTGATGATGTTTCTCAAGTCCACAAGTACAAGACAAGATTGAGAAACGACTTATGTCTACAGTAGGAGTTGTATAATATGCTATTCAAATACTGTCTTTGAGTAATGATAATTCATTCCAATTTTTTTTCCTGCTTTACAGTATCATAATTCTCTTTAAAATGATAAATTTATACTTTGTTACTATACTATACTATACTTCTCAAGCAACTTTTACTTACCTTGGCTTCCAGCAGTAATACAGTAACATAAAAACATCTCATCAAGCATACAGTATCACGTATTGTCTATACACAATAATACAGTTCTCACTTTCATTCTGGAAATTATTGCACTTTTGTTTTGATCCCGTGTAAGTTTTGGCATTGGCTGTAGTTTCAAAGCAACAAATCACACACCAAGTGCCTGTGATTATTACTACATGTCATATAATAGCATATAATGGACTATATAATAACATGATGGTATTAGTGGGTGGTTCGGCGGTTTGTACTGAAATGGAAGCCTACACAGTACTTAGAACAGCAATGGAATAATAATAACAGGAATAAATCACGCCATAACTGCATGAGCCACTGTACAGCCTAAAAATAGCTGAAAGCAATGTTATTAAGCTACTACCACTATTATATATATATATATATATATATATATATATATATACATATAAGTAGTTATAGGTTCTACAAAATTCTCGTATGACAGCAAAATAATTGTCAACTTTCAGTTGTTGTTAACCTACTTTTAAACCAGCATATTTTTATACGTTTTGAGAAATAGCTTTTCTACTTTGCAGAGTTCTTCTTAACTGGGTTCAACTGAGCACAAGAAAAGTCCAAAGGCAGTCATGACATGGCCCATATGCTGTCCTACTTACAAGTGGAGAAGAGAATTAAAATCGGTCCCTGTGGTTTCATTGTGAAATCACTTCTTCTCTGAAATGTGTCATATATCACCACCCCAGAACACGCTGTTCTGACAAGTGCTAATAAGCTTGAAGACACTCATAATGCATCTATACAATTGCGCACACACACACACACACACACACACACACACACACACACACACACCAGTACAAGCACACACATGCATCAGATTATGCCTGTTATATGCATATTATCTAACTTCAAACAAACTCAAATCCTCAATTGCATTTTCAAGGACAAATTCAGAGTTACAAATCAGATTTTTCAAGGACAGCATGGCCTCTTATTAAGAATAAATGATGTTTACAGCAACAGAGGACAGAACGGGTCGCACTGACCTGATTTTTTTTTCCCAAGAACAAAGAACAGGCTCATGCAAACTGATTTTTACAGTGAGATTTCAATTTGATCACATTTCTTATTTATTTCAAACCTAATAGAGTCATGATTTCCTTTAAATGTGACTTAAAAATAAAAGCATCTAAAATCTAATGCACTCAAAAATAAAGCACAACGCAACAGCCTGCAAACAGATGTTACATTTAATGGACTTGATGTCATGACCCTGGCTTAGTTTTTGTCCTTATTGATCATAAAATTTCAAACACTGTACCAGTATCCATGGCAACCAGAGAGATGCTCTATTGGGACTTGAAATCAAGAGGGTCTGTAAAGTCAGTGTGCGTATGCAAGAAAGAGCTTATTTAGACCGTTGCAACCCAGGTGGATTATTAGTCTCTCATCAGACGTATTTTTTTATTACTTTTCACAAATCCTGCCCTCTTTCCTTTATTCCCACTTCACTCAACCTCATTCCACAGCCAGGCATCAAAGCTCTCATCTGAGCTCTTTAAAACACATGGAGCTGCAGAGAGATGAGGTTTCAGGGATGTCTCAGTCAATGTGAGTGTTGTGAAGTTGAGAGAGCTCTGGGGCGTCAGAGAAGGAAAGGATGGTATAGGTTGTGAGGTGATTCCTGGCTCTGCCGAAAGGAAAATCTCTCAGAGCTCTGGGCTTATTTACAATCCACCAGCTCTGATTTCCATCAAAATCTAGTTCATGCCATGTACATTTGCATTGCTTTCTTAATACAAGTGTCCGCTGTTCTGAACCCTGATACTTATTTACACACTTTGGATCGTTATTGTGTGCGCAGACATTCATGCATAATACATTCAGATATATTTCTGTTCAGAGTAACAGGTTCACATTTAGGTCAACGAGTCAAAGCGTGACTTTGCATACTGACTATATCACACAGGTTGTAAGTAGGTCTTCTAGTGTAAAATCAATGTGAAATGCTGTTTGCAACCCATCATACTTCTATATTCTGACATTTTTCACAGTGAAACAAACAGGATATTCAACAAGAAAAACTGTAGCATGGAGTTTGAATTCTGTATAGCATACCATATACTCTTACTATTTGTGCAATATTTTTATACTGGAAGGAATTAAAAAAAACACATCTCCTCATTGCTTTTGTTAGGCTAGTCACATGTGATGGTCATCAGTGACACAGTAATTTCAGAGATAGAGCAAGTTAATACATTCTAATGACAGATTCCGAAAACATTTTTTAACATGCACTGGTAAATCAGCCGCAAAAAGACAAAGAACATTCACAAAACATTTTCTAAGGTGTCATGAAATGGATTTTTAAAATAGCTTTAATATGCTCTTTGAGGTTCATTTATAATGTTAATAGTTTTTTTTTTCAGTCATATATTATCCCCCCCAAAAAATCAACCCTTATTCTGTCCCTTTGTCTGAAATGAACAATTTTAAGCAGGTGGTTCCTTAAACGCGTTTCAGTAAACACCCACTGTTGTGACTGGCTAACATGATTAAATAGATAAAAGTATCAACGCCCCCTCGTTTTTGCACATGAGTGTTTTGAAAATGTTATCTATAGAAAACCATAATTTAAAGCATTATGCATTTATTTACTTACGGTTTACAATGAAGCTGCTGTCAGATTCATTTGCAAACTCCCCTGTACACTGTGCCTTGTTTACGAAACAATCTGCAGTCAAATGCTCTGAATAAACATGTAATCTTCTGGCACGATTTGGGATGCAATTAAAAATATTCTTTTGTTCCTAATGCTGAGTCCTTCTGAAGCTTGTGCAGAGATGCAAACAAGCTGTTTAATCAGGACGTGTCAAAAGTAAATGTTTCTTCCATTTGTCCTGTTGTCAGAAGTAGCATAATCACATGGAGAATGTCAGAAAGTGTGCGGGCATATGTATACTGTATCCAGTGTAATTATAATGGGTTTTAGTCGCTTTTGATGTGACACTTGCATTTGGTGTAGACAGATGTCCGGCATCAAATGACTGAAAACCAGTGGGCGGGGCCTGTGGTTGTGATGTACAGTATAACCATTCTAATGTAGTCTTGCTCTAGAGGCAGTCATGTGTAAATGTATTCACCAATGTAACATTACAAATCCCATAATATCCAGTTGAGCTGTTTTAAGATCTCTTTTGTCAAACGATCAAGGATAATTTGATTTGTCATGAAAATTTTGATTTAAGAAGACTTAAAACTGGTTATGAAACCACCACCATCATAAAAAACAAAACAAAACAAAACAAACAAACAAACAAAAAAAACATATGCATTAGGGTGTGGGATACTAAATTCATGAGTGTTTTTTTCATGAGTGTTTTTTTTTTTTTTTTTTTTTTTTTACATGTACCTATCTCATAAAACTAGCATTTGAAGCTTGGGATAGGAATCCATAGGAATACTAATAACCCTACTCCAGGAACCTAACCCACATACCTATAGAAAGGCAGACAGGAAGCACACAGAGCGAATGAAATTCTAATGATCCTGACACATCATGTTCTCAGCACACACTCCCACAGAGCAACGGAACATGCATGAAGACCCAAAACAGGATGTAGTTTTTTAAATAGATGGCTAAGGATAAGGTGAAGCTTAAATTGGGGTGAGGGGTAAGAGAATGTGAGAGAAAGAAACTTTAGGTGAGTATAACTATGAACAATCGATTATTTTTAGATTAAAAGAAAATGAAAGAACTATCACTACTTTTAACTTTGTCTGGCCCAGGGGCTTTGGTCAAATGAAGGCACTTCTCAAAGCTGGTAGCAGTGAAATTAAAATGCAAGAGGAATTTAGTATGCAACGTTGAAATTAGACTAGAATTAGATTAGAATTCACCATATAAATGTTCCAAAAATTGTTTTCACTATGGCATCATAGCACAATGGTTTAGGGCAGTGGTTGGCAACAGGCAAGCAGCCAGATTATTATTATTATTAGATAGCAGCTGGTTCCGACATAGATCTGTCATGACAGCAACAGTTACTCACAATCAGAGTATGTGAGCGGAGCGCGGAGTGGAGCGGTTGATTTTGACTGGAACGAGGAGCGGATTTTTTAAAAGTCGGAGCGTTGTGGTTTTCACTCGCTCCAAGAGCGCTCCACCACGAGTAGGCTACAATTCATGCCAACAGCCCGTAATATAATTGCATATTTAGCAAGAATTCACATGTGAAACATATTTAGCTAGCTTGATAGAGAAGGATCATTCAAATCAGAAAGAATGAGAAGACTATGATGATGATGGCAATGGACATGAGCAGAAAGTTAATGCATCTCTCAATAATGCATTCAAACAAAATGTAGCCTAATCATACAATGCTACTTCATCTGTATCCGATTTCGAATGAGCAGAAATCTGTAAGAAATGCATTGATCCGTATGTAAAATAACTGACAAAAACGTACTGTTATTTTCATCACAAACTAAATTTGCACTGCAAAAAGCAGCAATTATACCCTTTAATGCTGACACAACCATAGCTTGTCATGTGGTAGGAAAAAAGTTTGCACACTGTTCCAGTAAGCCACGCTGAAACTCTCGTTATTTTATTTTTTAATATACCTTATGAACAGAACAGTGATATTTCATACATACTGAAATAGTTTAGCCACAGAGCGAAGGCAGAGCGGTGTTTCTGATATCAGTGAGGGAGGAGTGGAGCGGGAGCGGGAAATGGTGAACCTGGAGCGGAGTGATTATTAAATGCTCGGAGCGCGGAGCGGAAATTGTTGATGCTCCACTCTGCTCACATACAAAAATGTGGCTTTTTGTTAATGACTGTCCTCCTACAGGATTTAACAGAGTGTAACAGCTCACAGTTACAAAAGACACTGTAACAGTCTGTCACAGCTAGTTGCATTTTTCATCAACTAATTTCTTAAATTATCCTTTGACTATGTTCTGGCCTGCCATCGAGTGGCGAAATTTTTTTTTTTGGCCCGATGCCAAACTTACTTGCAGGGTTTCCCAAAGAACTTTTCAGTGAAGTGTTTTTTTGAATTATTTTCATAGTGTTAAAGGGGTCATATGATGCTATTTTAAAGATCATTATTTTGTGGATTTGGTGTAACAGAATATGTTGACACTTTAATGTTCAAAAACACATTATTTTTCAAATACTGTACATTACTGTAGTTCCTCTATGCCCCGCCTCTCTCAAACGCATCGTTTTCTACAAAGCCCCTCCTTCCAACAAGTGCAGTCTGCTCTGATTGGCCAACTGACCCAGTGCATTGTGATTGGCCGAACACCACAAGCACTTGTCGGAAATGTAACATCCCTTATCATAATCGCAAGCTTCAGCTTTCAAGTTAGTTTTATCAGTTCAAGCCCGAGAGGGGAACGGAGTCATGTGAAAGACACAGTGATGATGCTTGTATGTATTTGCCATACACAAGCCACGGTTAAGATGATTTCTGACGGGCTGTACACTCCGCTGTGATGTGACCCTGTTCCCCTCACACACACACACACACACACACGAAACGTTACGCGCAAAACTCCGCATTTGAACAGTCAATAGAAAATACTTGAACTAATAACAAAACATACTTACAGTTGCTGATTCAGAAGCGCCAGATTGTCATAGCAAAGTCAGAATTGACCCTTTTTATTTATTTTTTTTAGAAATAGCCTTTGTGCATATAGCTAGGCTTGTACTCTCCTAGGTTCATAAAACTGTCGTCCATAACATGTGTTGCACAAATTCGAACATTTGGGTTGTGCTGTTGTATTGTAAAGAAATGTTAACCAATGATTCCTAATTGCATCTACTTTCGGAAGGCCAAATAAAGTACTTTTGCTTTCGCATAGAAACACACAGCGTCTCCCTGACATGGCTGCATCAACACTAACTGTGGTTACTGAAACCATGCCTTCTTTCTTTGCGTGAACAATTGGGCGGCATTACGCAAATATTTTCACGTCGTGACGTAGACGTGGGGCGTGTTTGAATGAGCCGTTTTTGGGGGGGCGTGGATGAGTCTTATCTTTTATAAAGAATATCTCTTTGGGTTTGAGACTTTAGTCTTTGCTACTTTAGGGATCTCATCTATGCACGAACAGCTTGTAACACTCCAAAGAGAAAGGAAAACTTGAAATCACATCATATGACCCCTTTAAGAACATTTTAAGAATCAGAAGATCCGTTTTCCACTGCAAATAACCTATAGTGTAAAGGTCATGCCACACTGAGTCCGAAATTTTCGCACGTTAAAAAATAAATACGACCTCACGTTGGGTCAATCACATTTACACACTGCCTCCGAAACTTTTGTCCATCATAAAAAAAATTCGGATCAGGTTCGATTTTCTGAGCATCCGTAGCATGCATTTGGATAGGAAAAACAAAACAGAAAAATGGAATGATACGAAAAAACGCACGCAAAAATTTCAGACTCAGTGTGCAATGACCTTAATGGAAAGGTTTCATGGATGTTAAAGATTCATGGAACCATAAATGCCAATAAAGAACCTTGGCCACACTTTTAAATATGACTTTTGCCTCAAACTCATAATTGGCTGCTTATTAAGAGCTAGTAAGGTAGTTTTTAAGTTTAGGTATGGTGTAGGGTTAAGGGATCTGCTTTGTAAGTACTAATAACAACCAACATAAAATGCATCATAAAAAGCAACTAGTTAATATTGAGGATTGGTAGCTAAAGTGTTACCATAACCTTTATTTTCAAGAGCTGGTGATCACCACCAGTGCATGCTGGTATAATATCATTATTGTTAGAATATTAAGGTACAGTTAAATAGAGATCAAATTACAAGATCATTATATGGCTTTGTCATATATTTGTGCATTTTATTGCATGTATTTATGAATTGCAGGGTATTTGTGTTTGATACTGTTAGCTACATAAAAATGGCTGGATCAGTCAGTCAGTGATTGTGCTCTCTGGCCCGTTTCTCCCTTCATTCTGCAGCTTTCCACGCTTCACTTTTTCACAGTTATCAAAGCTCTGGTGAGACCTGACCTGTGCTGAAATGGGGGTTTCATGACAATCTAACAGCTCTACTTTCAAGGTGTAGTGCTTGACATCTTGCATATGATTTCTCAGAGCCAGTTCTCCGAAAGGTGGCTTCTCTCAAAACCACACGTTAAACATTTTTCTAAAGCGCTCATGGATACAGCTTCAGTATACTGTATATACTGTCCCAGAGTCTTCTCTGAACTGTCAGTCTCCTCTCACAGTCTTAGAAGTCTCTTCCTCCCCCTCACATCCCGGTTTAGATCTCTAATCAGCCTTTCATGAGTTGGCCAGTCACAACATCTGCTGTTTATTTTATTTTATGCAAATAAGGATTTATACAGACACACCACAAAATTGAAATTAACGAGGCATCGCTATGTCAAAGTGTCTTATCAGAGGGTCTAGTGACCCTAATTTTCACAGAGGGAGAGCGGAGGCAGTGGAAATCGCAGAATGGCAGTGGAAAAAGGCACATTTGGAGGTCATAGTACCTTGGTTTGCGATTCATTTAAAAAAATGTTTTTTAGATAAATGTGTACCCTAAAATACAAAATGCTATAGGCTTCCTAGTTTATATAACACAGCTTATTGCTCATTGGCTTAGAACTTGTCAGTTGAACCCATCTGACCTAAAATAGGACCATTAAGATTTAAAGTTAATATTACAATGATTTAACAACACAAAAAAGTAGTGTGTTTGTAAGAAACAAACCCATCATTAAAGCAGTTTTAAAACTTCAAACAGTTGCTTCTGGCTAAAGTAGAGTCCATAATCCATAATAACACTTCTTCCAGTTAAAAAGTCCATCCCCTGTTGCCCTCTCACATAAAAATCCACCAACATATTTGTATAGAATATTTGTTTTGGCTTGTAAACAGTGCTTGACCTGTGCATATTTCTCTCCTGATTCAAACTGGAGAAAGTGATATTATGGATAGAAAGCAATGGTTTGAAATGACAAATGTCTTAATGGTGGATTTGTTTCTCACAAACAGAGCTTTTCTCTTCACAAGACACTGGTTGATGGTTTTTATCAGCTGCTTGGACACTCATTATGATGGCACCCATTCACTGCAGAAGATCCATTGGTGAGCATGTGAATGCTAATTTTTTTTTTTTTTCAAATCTATTGAGTCAATTTTCAGCAAATTGTCACTTACCATAAAATATAAAATACTGATATGCTTCTCAGTTTATGTACAGGGGTACATTTGGTCAATCAAACTTTGAGTTATCACTTCCTATAAAGTTTTTTTTTTTTGAAGCTGTATATATTAAAAAAAGGATAATGGATTCACTTTTAAGGTACCTGAATTATGAAAGAACTCTCCTTTAAATCCACTAAAGGTCATCCCTGGTTTTTATACTGTTTCATGTGTTAAATCCTGTAATGTACTTAAAATATTGGACACTTTGTAGGCTGCACTGCATTCCAACCTCGTCAAAGTCACCAAACTCATTTATTTCGGAGAGTACTTACTCAAAATTACCAACACAATTTAACCACTGAGTACTGTCACATAAGAGTCTCCACAGGGACTTTCTGTGCTAAGCACTTCTACACTTACACTTGCTGAGAGCTTCTCCAAAAATTACGCACAGGAGACAAATTATCATTCGGTAACAGCGTTCCCTCTGGGTGTCCATCAGGAACCAGTCATTTCTGTGAGGGAACAAATGAGAATGTCTTGAATTGACTGGAACAGATAGTCTGTACTTAACAGGAGGTACAGACCTGTTTTTGGCATTTCTGCCTTTATTTATAGTACAGTACAGAGAACGGTTAGAAGGCAAAGTGGGCAATCATGCCATAAGTCAAAATGCTGGCTATGAGGCTATCGGCTCAGACAGAAGATATAGATTTTTTAATGACAGGCCTGCAAAACAGCTCAATCTGAGGAACAAGATAGAGAAAAATTGAGCCAATATAACCTCAGCATTATCTAAGTTTTCAGTGGCGTTTAGCTGATGCTATAACACTTATTGACAGCTTTAGCCACTAAACTGATTACAGAACTTGATTTTCTCTTAATCTTGATGTTGACAACTTTTCTCATGATCTTGTCATACCAAATGTTGTTTTCTTAAGATCAAGTTCCAGTCCTGTTCACAGGTGCTTCAAAATAAAGACCAAACCTGTTGGACTTTTTCTTCTCTGGGACAGCTTCCTAAGAGCACATGCTTTTAATTAATCGACCCCAAGGGCACATTTTATTAAAAACCGTAAATTCTTTTCACACAATGTATCACATGGTTGCTATTTAGTAAATACACCGGGCAGCAGAAATGCAGTATGTCGTCAGAACTGAAATAAGACAGCAGATGAGCGTTTCAATTAGTGTGTCAGTTTCACCTGCATTAGCTTTCCATTGTGTTGGTGAGGTCAGGGTAGTTTTTTGTAGGGGCTTTGGTTTTACCAGGCAAGTTATCACACCCAGTCGGTTGCTATGAGAACCGCTGTTGCTGTAATCCTTCAGCAAATAAATGATCGTGTCTCATAGGCATTAACAAATATGCAATTATGCTGTATGGGTCGATAGCAAACAGGGATAAGAGGGCATAAATAACACTAATGACGCTGTTGTCTGGAAGGTCCAGACTGTCGGTCTAATGGCAACAAAGGCCTGTGTGACCAGGCCACTGTGTTCTGTCCGGCTGTAATCACTATCTGGAGAGATGGGTCCATCATGCCAGTCTTAGCTGTGTGATTACCCTGTGGCCTTCAGTAACTGCAGGCGGTGGCAATGTTGAGCACCAGCTCTCTGTGCAACGCACCATTATTCAAACAGAAATAAGAGACGGCCAGCTGACATACGTTTTAGGACAATGGATATATTAAAAATGGCTAGTGGGAAATGCAAACACAACCTTTAACATTTGTTCTTATAGGGATTATCCTTATTTTTAATGCAATTTTTGAAAGTTTAGAACTCAAAAGTATCAAGATGTTTTACATGTTTTCGTCCCGTTACTTTTCCAGTTATCATGAGAAATTACTAACCTATAGAAAAATATTATAATGTTATACATTTCTATAAATTACAAGGCCTGGAAATGACACTTTTGAAATTCCTTGATATTTTCAGGCTGAAGAACAGCAGTGTTGATATTTAGCAAAAATGCAAGCTTGGTTTATGTGATAATGTTTAAATGCAATGTCATTCAGAAATTTGGGGTCAGCATTAATTTAAAAGGTTTTTTTTTTTTTTTTTTTACGGATGTCTCTTATGGCCACCAAGACAGCATTTAATTGATTGAAGATATATATATATATATATACACACACAGAGATATATATATATATATATATATATATATAGATCTCTCTCTATATATATTTATATCTCTTATTTTTTTGGCTGCTTAACACTCTTCAATGAATAGAAAGTTTACAAGTGTTAATTTAAAATATACTTTAAAATATTCTTTAAATTTAATTAAAAATAAACTTTAAATTATATAAAATAGACTTTAAATACTTTAAGTAAACATCTTTACTTTCAATTTTGAATATTAAACCTCTTGTTTTGAACTTCCAAAAAACCCAACAACTTTTGAATGGCAGTGTTTATGCAGAATCATAATTCAGACCACATTTAGAAATTCAGTATAGAAATTTTAAGATGACATCACTGTTGGTTAGAATTTTGAACAACAGGCTTGAGACTGAAATGATCTATAAAAAGTTTGAATTCGGCCCAGTTTGTATGTTAAGTAGTTTGGTCTAAATTTAACTGGCATATTAACGATTCTGGGTTTTAACCAAACCTTAAGCACAGCGTTTGACGAAAAATCAATACAACACTGCTACAGTAGAGGATGAATCCAAGTCAGCTCATTTCACATTTTACAAAAACAAATCAATAATGGACTTTACGCTGCCCTGTTAGATTGCACTATTTTGCAATCTAATGTCAAGTATCAATAGAAATGTTAATTCTCTATTTGCCTGACCCAAAATGCATCTAAATGTGACTGATAACGTTATACCCCAAGGAACTAATCTAATATCAGTGAATTATAGGTTTTGAAATGCTTTTATGTATCGATTAACACTAATAACACTTGCAATCCCATCAGACTCATATCCTGTATGATGAGACGGAGCCGAAGACCACAGGATGTTGTTGCTATAATCGAAAGCCATCCGGACTGTTCCAGCTCAACAAAGATGACACACACAAGGAGGTTTCATTGTTCACTTTTTACAAACAAAATATATTTATTCTGCTAGGTACAAATTGCAAGGACTTCATTTACAGGCTGACAAGCTCGCTGTCATTTACTCAAAAGATACAAGGGGAAGCAAATCAATCAGTTCATCAGTGTGTGCATTATTTCAGTATCACTGATTTTTAAAAACAGACCGTTAAGATAAAGAACAGTCTAGAAAGAGGGACCCATCAGATGACCATATGAGAAGATAATGACTGACCAAACCGGATACAATAAACTCTTATGTAATAAATGTACATATGCAATGGGATGTACTTGTGTAACCAGTAAGTGAAATCTAAATACTGGGGTAAATAAAATAATTCTGTCACAGTCTTTTAGAGCAAAATGACAAAGGTCTATGTCATCACTCCAACCATAATAATTACAATAAATTTAATAATTACAGAGGGCACAAGCAGGGCGGGTCACTGTGGTTTTCGGGGCTGGGCAGCGATATAGAGGGCCATTAAACAGTAGAGGGTGCCGCCAATCGTCAAGCCCATCGTGGTCCTATACAGCATTTTGTCCATGACTCCACGCTTCAGGTGAACCGGTGCTCCATCAGTTTTCTGCAACAGGTCATATTGTTTAATACACCAAAAAAAAACAAAAAAAAAAACTTTTTGCTATTTCAATTCAGAAATACAACACGGAGTCCTATTGGCCAGAACGAGACCTGCATAAATCCAGAACCAAATTTAGATTTTGGCAATTGATTCGATCTAGGACTGGGCTGACGATAACGATTAATCGATTCTGATCAATCTTCATTTTGATGAACAAAACCTCCCTAAACATCGCTTGTAGTGTGCCTCCTGTCCAATAATCGCAGTACGCTTTGTGCTTTGTTAATTTTGATATGAAGCATAATTTCAAGCTTTCAAATTCTGTTAATTTTAATCACAAAAATAATATAAAATAAATATAAAAATAAATATTTTGACAGTCTTTTCAGATCGCTGTAGCACCTCAGTTTAAGTAGCAGCACGGAGATGAACTGATCATCTTTTCCTGTTTATGACTAGTTATAGTAAGAAAAATAGGAAAGAACACTGAAAGGTTTGTTGAAATAAACAGTACAAATGACTGAAATCATGTCTCATGTATCACTCACAATGTCATGTAATGTTACATTTACCTCAGGAAAGACATTCAATATCCATAATCTCGTTAAAAATCTAGATGAACATTTTGCTAAAAATATGCACTATATTACATTATATTTTTAATTAACCTAGTGACATCGCATTTATTGAACGCTTAAATATATATATTATGAAAACATGTTATGACTGCAACCTTTTAATGTTTATAACAAGAGATTAGAGTAGTTTATAAAAATTTTATATTAAAAAAACTGTACAAAATGTTTTCATACAACTTTTTTTGATTATTATATCTAAAAATAAATAGCAGCTGAATTTGAATGTTAATTTGAACCTTTAATATTAACGTGCCAACTGTATAGTTTACACCAGGGGTCACCAGACTCGGTCCTGGAGGGCCGGTGTCCTGCAGAGTTTAGCTCCAACTTGCCTCAACACACCTGCCTTGAAGTCTCAATACTAGGGATGCACGATATTATCGGACTGATATCGGAATCGGCCGATAATGGCTTTAAATGTAAACATCGGCATCGGCCGATATGAAAAATTATGCCGATATGTCGCGCCGATAAGAGGAATACATTAACTCACATGTGCTCAGGGTGTGTAAGGTGCATTAGTGGAGAGATTGTTTTACTTAAGAAAAATGGACATGTACTGTAGCTGATTTATCCAATAAATCAATATCAAAATCATAATCAAATTGTGAAATCTGTGTTAATACCCAGCCCTTATTTGAATTTTTTTTTTTTTTTTTAGCATCACCAATGTATATAGTTTATTAATTTAGAAATCTTTTTATTCTAGAGCAGTGCTTCCCAAACCTGCCCTGGAGGCCCCCCTGCCCTGCACCTTTTGTATGTCTCCCTTATCTAACACACCTGATTCCACTCATCAGCTCATTAGTAGAGACTGCAAGAACTAAATTGGGTGTGTCTGATTAGGGAGACATACAAAATGTGCAGGGCAGGAGGTCCTCCAGGACAGGTTTAGGGAGGCACTGTTCTAGAGCATTGGTCTCAAACTCAATTCCTGGAGGGTCACAGCTCTGCACAGTTTAGCTCCAACCCTAATCAAACACACCTGATCCAGCTAATCAAGGTCTTCAGGATCACTAGAAACTTCCAGGCAGGTGTGATTTGGAGCTAAACTCTGCAGAGCTGTGGCCTTCCAGGAATTCAGTTTGAGACCACTGTTCTAGAGACTCAGTTAAGGACTGAGAGCGACTCTATAATTTTTGATGGTAGAAATTTAGTTACATATATGAGCAGGATAAACTATATATTTGTGCAGCTATCAGTGGGGAGGACTGCTTTAGCTACATATGGCAGCAAAAACTTATCAATTGTAACAATCATGCAACTACTTGCATTAATGAGTGTCTAAAGACACATCTGCCCTTTTACCATGAACCTGAATGTGGC
This sequence comes from Tor tambroides, assembly GCA_021397915.2. Lineage (NCBI taxonomy): Eukaryota > Metazoa > Chordata > Actinopteri > Cypriniformes > Cyprinidae > Tor > Tor tambroides. The sequence goes on from JAFVLL020040540.1 coordinate 72,636, forward strand.
TTTTCCAATTACAATTTAGACTTTGAATTTATAATGTTAGTTAAATTATTCTGAGTCTTAACTTATGTGTTGTAAAATGTGACGTGTCTTGGGACAGATGCGAGACAACTGACATTGTTTTGGTTTGTGTCTTAATCCAAAAAAAAAAAAAAAAAAAAAAAAAAAATCGTCAAAGGAGAAGAACGTTTTCTGACATGAAATATCTAAATCACTGGATTGAAAAATAAAAAAAATAAAACATAAATCTATGCAATACCTGGAAAATCTTCTGCAGCTCAGGGACTTTGTTGATTCCCATGTAGTGAGCCACTGACCCGGTCTCTGAAACAACCTTGGTCGGTACAGCAAAGATCATGGGAGGAGCTTGAGAGGGAACCGTGGGCTTCAGCCCCTGTCAGGACAAACAAACACAACGACGCATGAGCTGCAGAGACATTACAGCACCAAAAAATGACTAGAGCCATTATTTACTCATTTTAACATCAGTCCAAACCCCTATGCTGGCATCATCTTCCTCTGAACTCAAAAGGACACCCACACCTCACAAAGGTCACTCGTAGTGAACCACATCTCAACATCCAAAAAGGACACAAAAATCACCAAAAAGCAGAATCATCTGGATACACTAACATCACACATCCAAAAACTAGTCAATTAATTATCATTCATGACTATCTATCACTCATAGTGTTTTACCCTCTTTGGAGCTTAAAGATACGGCCAATATGAATTGTATTATTAGGGAAAAGAGCTGCATGAGGATTGTTCAAAATGTTTCCTTGTCTGTTTGATGGAAGAATAACAGCATATAAGAAAATAATGAACGACAGCTGTTCTTTGATCCAAGTTACAGACTGAATAGATAAGGTCATGGTGGAAGGTAAACAAATCTCAACCTCTTAACCTTAGTCTAAAAGAACGGAAAGGAAAGAAACGAAGCTTTGAATTCTGCCGCTGTCCTTGACATTAAACAAATAGACCTTAACTTTTTCATTATTTGGTATAATTTCTGTTCTGTTCCCTTTCAACAGCTGGCTTTCAGGAGCTGAGGAATTGTGTGATATGAAGCTATAAAATCCGGCTGAGGCCATATTGCAGCTCTAGTGCCGGTCTTTAATCGCTCGGATTCATTAACGTTAATGACAAACTTAGACTGCATTACTTTTTAACAAAGGCAACCGTGATAGTAAATCAAGGGTAGCTGAGAGTGTTTATCAGCACAATAAAAAGGTAGACTTGCGCAATAGATGAGTGTCTGTGAAGCGCTTCCTGTGAAGGTCACTCCAGATTCTCGCTTCTCGTAAAACAGCAGCGGAAGGTTTGAGTACCTGCGGGCTGTACGCGGACGCTGCTGTCGCTCCCGCTAATTTCCCAGTGACTCCGCTGACCTTATAGTACATTTTAGTTGATAATACTGTGAGTCACACCGCAGACAGGATCGCGTCCCACCACCTGCTCTCTGTGCCCGAGATTGAGAGGACCCCGGCGGAAATTACGTCACTTAGCAGCCCGATTCTTGCCCGATTAAAAAAAAGCGTTAACCGTACCTTCAGCCAAGTTCAGACAAAATGCTATTATTAAATTGTGAATAAAATAATTTACGCTACTGCTCAAAAGTTTGTTGAGTAAATTGCAAATCGTAAAAATATTTCCCAACAATACTGTTTTACTACATGTTTGATCAAATAGGCTTAATGCAACCAAGCAAGCATAACGTTTTTCACTAACGTTAAACATAAAAAAAAAATCAGACCCGAAACTTTTAAACAGAAGTGTACATAGCCAAAACACCAGCTATTCAGTTTAATGCGTAAAGGGGATTAGCATTTTTGTTACCTTTAGAAATTTACCCTTCTTCTTCTTTCTCTCCACTTGTTTGGGATTTATGACTAGCCTAGAATAAGGTCTAATTAACATTATTTAGAAACACAAATTAGACTTTTTAATATAATTTAGACATTTTTGTCTTTTCTTAATATGGCTGCTTAAAAAATAAAATGTCAAAAATGTCAAGTTTACATAGAATATGGAGCTTATGAAACAGATTTTTGTGTTTATTTGGAAGAGCAATAAATAAATAAATAAGACCACAAAACAGTAATTTATTTTGTACTATTTATTAATACCAAGTGTTCATGAATTTCGTCAAGACCCGCTTTAGCTAACACAGAGGCAAATTCTAGTTTATTCAAAATAGACTTTCTATTTAAAAAATACATTGAAAGCTTACAGTACTAGTG